>DF239600.1:65967-182812 GCA_000507305.1 Breviolum minutum Mf 1.05b.01 | reverse complement strand
ATAACTATTTACTATACTTGTGTATTAGTTTATGACATACAAAAATCAATCATATATCTATCATGATCATTAAACAACCCATACGCATGAAACCTTACCATCCATGTATATCCGTATAAGCATTTGTTTATACCTACACGTACCAGCAAGGTGGCCCAACAATACAGCCAAAAAGTACCAGTGACAAGTCGTATGAGGGCCTAACTCTTTTCAAGCCAGGCTTACATGAGACAAACCCATGCATCTACTTGAATCATAATGCTTTACCAATCTGAAATAAGCAAACAAACATGTGAGGCAATTACATATCCCTTGCAAAACTACCCTTTCAAACAAAGTTGGAAGTTGTTTGAGCCCGTATACATTCCATTTCAACCAATTCATTCTTCGCTCAAACACATCCCCGTGAACCAAAAACAACGTACAACACACACACACACACACTTTCACAAGCGGAGCCTCGTATTCTGAAGCGGCCTTGATCAGAACGTCTCTCACAGAGCTCACAAAGACCTGGACATGACATGAAAAACTGGATTTCACAACAGGCAAATCCAGTCCTACGAAAAGCCTTTCCTCCAAGCATGTTACATGAACAGTTTTAACTTTTGATGTTTTTGCTTCTAAAATATGCAATCCCCACATATCGGCGGAGTGAGCAGCTGATGCTTCAGAAATCATCTTGCAACACCTTTGAATCGGGTTGAAACCCTGTTAAGCATAGGATATTCTACAGAACAACTGGTGCAGAAAAATCATTTCCATCAATACTCTTTGAACGGCTGCCCTGAGAATACCTGTTTGTCTTTTCGTTTTGCCATACTCTGTCAATCAGAGCTGTCTTTGAAAAACTGGTGGAGAGACTTGTGTGGTAATTAACATGGTGAGTTACTTGGTGAGTATCACGGCCTGTCTTAGTGTTTCACGCTGGTTTATGTTGCCTCGGTAGTCTAGTCGACCGCAGTCTCTTAAGAGTGGGAGTCCGAACCCTTTGGTCCCGAGAGCCACCCTTGAAAGTCATGTAAAACGGTAGCTACAAATGAATACTGAAATACCTTACATTAAAATCGATTGCAACTAGGATGTCCCACCAGCTACAGTTGGAGTGAGGGTATCATACACTTCTCTCAGTGACTTCACCAAAGCCTGCCAAAAAAACTTATTCGCACAAGCAACACGAGCCTGTTCGTAGTTTTGATTGAATTCGCTGTAGAGCATTGACAAGTTCTGAGGGATCAATCGGTACTGGAGAGACACCTGGCTCGTAGTCGAACTATCCCTCTCCCAACACGTGGTGAAGAGGACATCAATATGGGTTTTTTGGAAGATTCAGGATGAGTTTACCGGGAGATCAAAAAAATCAAAAAGGTTTATATAGGTTGGTACAGGGCTTCCATAAATGGGAGCTTTGCCATCCAATTCCATTGGGCAATATGGTGGACGATACACGACAATACCATGAATCGATATCCAAAAGAATATGAGACAACTCCTTGTCACCAACAAGCCATTGGAAAGTGGGCCATGAAAAGATAAACACATCCCAAATTCAATCATACTGCGTAGAGCGCACAGTTTGTAGGGATTTCCCGGGCATAGAATGCTTCCTAAAATAATAGCGGCTAGGGTTATTCCACGTTTCAAGAATCATATTTCATCACAAAAATACCGACACCGAATGAACAAACACAACTCATGACATAGTTGCTTTTACAACATTCTCAACAGATTATCTCAACATTCATGTGGGTGCATCCATCATGGTGCATCATAAGGCTTCACCAAATTGCAAAAGAAACTGCAATAGGGTTGATGCAGAACACCAGTTGCATTTCGAGTTAATATCACCAAACATCACGAAAAGGCACCCCTCGAAATTGACTGCTAGGGTGTCCTGCTTGAACTTAGCAAGTACAGTTGGTAAGGTGGGTATAGGTGGGTTATACACTCCTTAGGTTCTGATCTGGGACTTACAACGGACTTAGAGGAAGTGAAATCCACTTACTATCGAGCTACTAAGTCCCACCATGGTATCCCAAATTTGTACAGTACCAGTATTCACGACTGTCAGGGGAAGGCTCCTAGACTTGTCATGACTTGTCATAGTCCAAAATGAAGCATGAGGGTCTGCGGGCCCCAGTGATCTCCGCGTTCAGAGAAGTACAGTGCTTCAAAAATTAGTGCTCACCAGATCGGATTAGGAATACATCTTCCCCGGCTCCTTTCCATGTTTCATTAACAACGGTTTTAATATATGAACATGATATGAAGGCATTTTATAAACCACTCATGCAACAAGGAAAGCCATCTCATTTTCCTCTGAAGCCTTCTTACCCCGTTTCACGGTGGAAACCTATAGTCAACAAAAGTTTCAGGGACCTAAAACGGAGGCACTGAACCTGCTAAGGCTATTTTTTGGGTGGGTTTTCCCTTACATAAGCCGTATCCATACAGCTTATATAGGTGAGGATTCCTCCATTTTAGGTACCTGAAATGGTTGGTGATATAGCCCAAACAGTGTTATGCCTTCAAAGTTGGGCCATTCCCGCAGTTTTGCTTTCCCAAAAACAGGTCCCATTTAAGCCATCAACCGCGGGGGTCATTCCATGACACCGACCCAAACACTGCACTGTTCAAGGGAAGTCCTTCAAAATCACCAGCAACATGTGCATCAAGTTTTTATCCCCCCCCTCCAAATGGGTAATTTTACACCACCGAAATTTTAACATCTTCGCCCCTTCAAAAAAGATGCTTGGAAGATGACTTTTCTTTTTGGGATTGCCTATTTTCTAGGGGCAAACTCTTAACTTTCCGGGGTGTGTGACCCCTTGCCAAGACTTTCCGCCTGCAAATGAAGTCCCAAACCTTCCTTTGTTCTGGTATGAAGTGGTGCATACCTCGGGTTTTTTAGGATTTTTTGCTGACTGGGCAGTTGCTGTTTTTGTTCGGAAGTTGCAGACTTTTTGTTGCGGAACCACAATGGAAAAAGGCAGGAAAAAAACATGGGGAAAAGAAATTGACAGGATTTTTGTTTCTAGAATTGATCCTATACAGAGATTCAGAAGCTGCAAAGGATTGATCGACATGAGCCAGTTTGGGCGCTTGTTTTTTTTGGAACTTTCTGAAAGTTTTTTCAACCCTTTGATACCCACCATTCGCATGTTGCGCAACATTTTGCCCTTTGGATTGGAGGCAAAATTGTCATTTTGTTGCTGACTGTTTCGAACGAGTTGAAGTTGTTTTTGTTTTGGAATCAATTACACCAATCGCGCCGAAACATACCACCATTCTATGAGAATGTCTTCAAAAATCATGTCCATCCAATCAATCCAGTGCTAATTGATGCGATTGCCCCACAGAAAACAAAATCAAAAGAAGTGTCAATCTATTTACAACAAACCCAACCAAAATAGTTATACAATCTCTCTTCACGTTTCTCTCTTATCAAGATTCATGGAATCTCTTGGAATCTCATTTTGTGTTACCCCCTTTATTTTCTCACAAAAAATCTCATGGCACCAACCTCTCAAACCCTGTGCTAAACCTCGTTTTGGCGTTTTGGCAACGTCCTCCCCCGAACCCCCACCGGGGCACCTGAGCCCTGCTTGTTGAATGCGTTGAATGTTACTAAATTCGATGTTTCGAACCTTGGAGGCTCGTCATCGCGTTTGTTGTCTGACATTTGTTGGTTTTTGTTTTTGGGTCAGTCCCAAAGAGACAAGGTGAAAACACAAAAAAATGGGTTGCGAGGCTTGGGTTAGAATCTTCATTTGAATATGTAGGGAAAAAAAAACAAAAGACTTCAGAGTTTCAGCCAGAAGTATAGTGTACGTTTATATCAATCCAGGTTCATATCCTTCTTTTGAAGAAAAACATTCTGAACAAGAGATGTGAAGTTTATGAAAATGCTGAGACCTCACTGTGGGTTAACCAGTTTTTGTTGGTCCGCGATGTTGTTTTGAAAAGAAAATTCAAAGGGACCCGACCGCTAAACAGCGAACAAATCATTTCACCATGGGTCATGGACATTCTCAGCTTTTTACCATATGAGCCAAGAAAAATACCCTCTTCCTTTCCATGAAATACCGGTTGTCCAATTCATAGGGATCCTTATAATCATATAACTTAACGGTTGATTAGAATCCCCACAAGTAGAAACCCCTATATTTGGGTCACTTCTCATATGAACACAACATAAAATTACATGCCCAAGATATCCTGTTGATGTCAGAAATCCAGCATTAGTCAACTATGTTTGTTTATCCAACCTATTTACAAGCTTGTATATGTACATCTCAAAGTGGTACGGGATTTCTGAAGCATCAACCTGGTATATTTATGAACATGTATATCCCCAAACACTCAATGTTATGGATCAATTTATACTATTTTATACCTACAAAACTGGGTCGTGTAGGGAGTACATGTAAAGGTAAATACATCATACATTGAGGGGACCTGGGTCGGATATCTGCATTTAACTATATCAACATTTGGCAGTTCAAATGTTTATCTCTGGGGTCGGTTGACGAGGTTTGGGCGGTGAATGACCTTTTTTTTAAGGGCATGTTCATGGAAATTCCATGACTAGATCACCATTTGGGATGACCAACCGGCGGCAAAAAACGTCGCTATTTCCCAGATATATGCTTTCGAATATATGAATTCAGCTAATTACACTGTCAGTTCCTGTACATCCCACAATGCCCCACCCAAAAGATTTGAACTGAGTTCCCCAGCATCAGAGGGAAACCTGAGCTCGGTTTTCCGAACAGCTGCGTGGATACTTTATTGTAGATGATTGTAGCAGTTCGGTGATGAGGGAATTCTTGTCGCAATTGATTTTTATGATTACAAAATTTGAAAGGGAGATCTTGTTGTATACATCTGGTTGATAGCGGTTTCCCATCATGGAATAATTAGTATAAGAGTAAATCCCAGCATCAAAGGAATGTTACAAACATCCTTTGCATAAAGAAAAACATGAAATAACTACTCACGTTTGGAGGGCTAAGCTAGTATTGGGATATACAGGAGCGTCAACGGCATCTGGCTTACTGCACCCCCTTGTGCCGTACACCCTAAAACCGGCATCTTCCGCTCAAAAACTTACAGGATTCGACGTGATTAGACATAGAAACCAGTAACATATGTCATGAGTATCATGGACACCAAAAAAAAACAAGACGGCATGGGCATGAGCAGAACAAGTGCACCGTACTGATGCTTCAGGAAAAAATAAAAGACAGCAGTCGAGGTTGGCAGTGAATACCTCATCATTTGTATACTGATTCATGTTTGTTTGTATACCGCATCCTTGTTGTGGCCCCTTAAATTTCTGAAGCATCATACATGACAATCAAAAAACAAAAAATCTGCCCTAAGAATCAGCAAGGACCCTCCAAGGGGTCAATGAACCCGTTTTTTGCGGGTGTTTTTTGGGTCAAACTGTCAAAATAGCCACCAAGTTGTTGGGTTTCTTAGGTTTCTTAGAGAGTGCAATCAAGACACAGGATGAAGTTGTTGAAAGGACCAGTCAAATACCTTGGACCACGGAGCCCTTTTGTGGTTTTCCGAGAGTCCATTTCGGAAACACAGGAGGCCACAGGGATGATGATTGATGGCTTAAGCTAGTAAGTCATCACCCAGTTGGTTGTACATACTGCTGATGGTTCAGAATTCTGAATCACCACCTGGGATTTGGGATGGTGCTAAAACCCGTCGTAAACAATGGGGTAAAGTACCAACACCTCAACTGGTGAACGCCCGATTTCTGAACCATCAACAGTACCATTTAGTATTCCATGTTCGCAAGTGTTTTGACTTTAAAAAATCCGAATTCTCATTTTTCGACCCCAAAACTACATCCCATCCAGCAATTCCACGGGGGGTAGCTCAAAATGGCCCCCCAGCATGATTCGGATTCTTAAAAACATGACATGTCTATACAAAAACTCAAGGTGCAGCGCAAGATACAAGCCAGGAGTGTAGATGTCATTCAAATTGGCTGCCTGGCGTTTGAAGCAAATACAAGTTTCAAGTGAACTCATTATTTTCACCTAGGGAAACCCATTTATAAGATATTTATAAGGCCATCTTTAGGGGTCCCATAACACCTATAGAGGTTATACCCATTTATACCCCAGTTTCCCATTTGTAAGCTGGATTTGCATAAGATGCTTGGAAAATATTGAAACATATCCCAAATGGTGGTTTGATGGTGATTTACCAGGGTACAATGTAAGATGTGCCCCGTCACCAGTAATAAATGTGGTGAGATAATGTCTATAAGTAGCGTGAAATAACCCCAGTGAAACCCATTTATGTTCGGCCACTTATAGGGAAGAAATATTTCCATTTGCAACTAGTCGGGGCCCACCTTGTGTTAACACTAAAACTATAACTACGTATATAAGTGGTGTTTTTCAGCCAACAGAAAAAAAAACTACAGCAAGTGAAAACATCCCTCTTTTCGTTATTGAAACCCCGAAGATAATGGGATGTTTGCCATATCAACTGGTGCAGGATTTCTTCCATCAACAGTATGAAGATTGCTTTGGAGTTTTTGTTGCAGAATCACCCCTAGTCTTCCAACTACCTGCTCAGGTTTGGTCTTTGTATATATTTTTGGGGTCCAAATATCTCCTCACAGGTGTTTGGAAATGCATATCACCATCTAGGCATCCAGTCATAGTATCCAATAGTTTGATTAGGTCTCCAATCACTTCCGAAACGCATAGTATTTAGTTTCCATTACAGTACCATTCCAAAAGAAGGTGATGGGATTCCTGGGGTTAGCAAACATTTGCTGAGGAGATTTCCCCCAACAAACTTTTCCGGTGAGTTTGGTTGAGGTTGCTGTGGTTGGCCAGAATGCATGTGTACAAACACATGATAGGTATATATCTATAATGTGCAACCTGCCAAAATGTCAACTCCAGCTATGTTTTAATTGTTCTGTGTACCCAGTTCAAAATTCTATGTATTCGAGGATATGTCTACCTAATGTTTCATATATGCACAGATTATGTACATACATCAGAGTCAATAGTACGCATGTAATCAAAATCATACACATAATGTAATCGCACAAATATGCACACACATACAAATAGAATCATCCGTCTTCTATAGACATATTGCCCACTTTAAATCTCAAAGTACCTTATACACTATACATTATTGAGTCTCATACTAATACACTAGACACTAGATACACCTCTTATATAAATACTATATCTACGCATATCATATACTTCCCGTATTTCAAAAAAAGAAACCTGCAGATTTAGACAAAACACAGCCATTGTTAACGTTTTTTCAAAAAGGTCACCGTTTGTGGAACAAACTCCGCTCTTTCCTGGCCTTGGAGAAGGTGCTGTACTTGATGCCCAAATGTAAGGGTGGCCTGGGCAACAAGAACAGACATACATAAAGAACTACACCTTTTCACCCCTTAATTGGAACCCAGATCCATGGAGTTTTAGAAGATATCTTTATGTTCCTTTTCAATTAGGTGATCTTTAGGTGAACCATGTCAACTACACCCTGGAAAATGGCAAACATATTTTGTTTCAAATGGCTACAGTAGGTGACAGGCGACAAAAAACACCAGCGAATCCCAGCTGAAGCTACACATTCTTCCCGGTGCAACTTTTTGGTGACACGTAGTAAAACGGTGAAAACTCAGGTTGCACAGTTTCCAAAAAGGGAGCGTTTGTTTGGGAATGCAGCAGTCATGGCTTTCATGTCTTGATTCCTGTGTGGATCCATATTAGATGATACATCTGCCACCTGCCTCCGAAAATGCCCGCTATGTTCCCACACACAGCTCCCAAAGAAGTCACTATTCCTGCAACAAACCTCAGGTCACGTCACTGAAAACCGAGGAATGTGTAGCACTACTTCAGAGCAAACTCACTCGAGGTTGTTTCCTATAGAAATGTCAAACATTTGTTGATGGGATTTGGGGAGAGTTATAACTTATAGCCTTCAATAATACCAACAAATTTTGGCAACATACACACAAACATATTATTCAAATTAATGTCAAATGTTCAACTGAAACATCCAACAAATTCAAGAACTCTATTTCTGCTGGCAATAATTTGAATTCAAATCCAGACCTTGGCCATGTTTTATTCTTTTGCTGTTTCATTTATGTTTATCATTTTTGTGGATTCCGCCAACCACTCAAGTGGTTCAACACTTCGCAACACCCCCCCCTTAAAATTTATACATCAAAAAACATGAATATAACATGAATGTTCCTGCCCAAACTCATGCTTCATTTCCATTTGATCGTAGCCAACTCATGCTTCATCCAAATGATGATTCGAACTGTGATTTCTTAGGAATAGTTTGCCTGGCAGAGTCGAAAAAAACATTCTCATGACTGGCAAAACAACTTCATGTTTCGGCGTGCAAAATCTGACGTTTGGAAAAATCCTCTCGATGGCTGAGTGGAAAATTACGCTCCGAATATCAGGTGCTAGCAGTTTTAAGTATTGTAAGTAGTCATTCAAGGGGCCGGGGTCTCTCTCTCAGAGGTGTTCACATTAGCGTTGTCAATCTTCAAAGGATATATGTGGCGAAAGTACCTAAAAGTGTCAATTAGCACCTACGAGATAGGTCAAGTTTCAATATCTTGAACACCAATCTTATAATATATAATTATATATATATACTACGTCATACCAAGTTCTACGACAAAAGTTCCACCAACTCATACCCATATGATGTATGGAATACAATACCCTTCTGCGCAGTTTTTTTTGGGAGGAAGGTTGGAATGGATGGCATGGGTGGACTGACATACTTGGCTTCCACACACCACGCAAACAAGCACGCCTAAGTACCACTTGTTAGGATTCATGCACTCTTTATCGGATATATGCAGAAACGAATTTAACTCAAAGGAGCAGTCAGGCAATCAGGCATTTCGGATGTTTTTCGTATTGTTTGCAGTACCCAGACAATCTACGGCACCCTCAAACACACCACCATAAACAGAATCCTACGGTTAGGGTTGGTGCTTTAGCATTTTTTGGCAGAAAATCTCGGGTTCTAGTCAAGGAGTCCCAAAATGTCTCAAAGATATGGACTCAAGCAGCAGAATGAAAATCCCACCAGGTCCCACCAACTAACCTAACTAGACATGGATCAATCACACAAATTCTTCTTGCGCTGAGCACCGCACAGCAAAAGATCACTTTGCCCTGCTGAGAGATCCTGAGGCAGTGTGTCAAAAAAACCTCTTTAATTGCACATCTGGTTGGTGGTTTCAACCCATGTGAAAAATATTAGTCAAAATGGGAATCTTCCCCAAAATAGGGGTGAACATAATAAAAATTTGAAACCACCAGCTAGACATAGACTTCCGAAAAATTCCCAGAAAGAAAAGCTTGGCCACTTAGGCTTGCTTGGCCCATACACTGGGCGCCAGACCCAAGGTCGAAGGATTCAAAGGTCTGCGTCTCTGGTGGTGGCTGGTAACCACCCGTGCGGCCTGGGAAAAAAACGCTGTTGGCGTTTTCTTGTCATTGTTGGGTGGGGGCAACTTCAAGATACAACAGCTTGACATGGAATATTTTGAATAGGAGATACATCTTCAACTGGTTATTTTTCCATTTTCATCTTCGTTTTCAGAGATGTAGCCCTAAGAATCAGCCTTTGGATCTCAAGTCACACCAGTGATTTTGGAGATCCCATGCAAAACCCTGCCAAAAAATCAAAAAACAAAGCCAAACCATGCCAAACCCCTTCATAGGAGGAGGGTTCAAACTATGATTCTTAGGGTTGACATAGATAATCATAAGTTCTTTTGTCAGAACATCTATCTAGACATGTTCCAATCATCTTCGCTTACCAAAGTTGATTTGTCAATCCACCCACGTCAGTGATCCAAACCCTTGGCTGACAGGCCATGAATTACTGGTTGGTTCGTGGGGATCCTGATCCTGATAGTGGCTGATTATGATCCCCATGACTGGGTAGTATAATGCCCTCCATAACCCATGCAGCGCGGGCTTTGGTCACGGCTCACAGGAGGATTCCCCGATGCTGCGAAAGCATCTTTAAAGCACAAAGGCTTCTAGAAAAAAAAAACAGGAATCGACACAAACCACAAATTGAACATGAAGTTTGAGAGCGTGTCTTTTGATATTTGTGCTTCAAGAGGTTTCTGACCTATATATGGCAAAACCTTCAAAAAGCATGACGTACTTAAAAAGTCTTGTGATTTTGAAAACTACTTGGAGGATCGCCCCCCCTTAGTAAATGGTTAGTGAAGGGGGGTACGTCCGCCATCTATGACCAGATCAACCCTACTTAGGGGACGAAAACAAACCATGGTTATTAGTCACTTACGTCCGTCCAGGGATGATCCTCCAAGTAGTCAAAAACCATCCAGATTGAGGTCTTTCTACCTTCTGATCCTCATCATTCAGGTCGTCTTTGTGTCGCCAATTTTTACACACCCAACACACAAAACACATAAAACATGTTGCTTGTTTCAACATGTTGGAAGATTCAGATATTTTCTGGATGGTGGTTGAACCAACCCATTTGAAACACATTAGTCAAACGGGATCATTTCACAAAGCAAGGTTGACCATCAAAACTCTTTGAAGTCCCCCTGCAAATGCACCTTGAACACACAATATACTCAAACAGCGTTATAAGTAGTAACTAGTATGATCTATATAAACAAAATCGAAAAAACAAAAAAAACACTAAACACAAATGTTACCCAAGGTCTTTCAAACAAATTCAATCCTTTCTTTGGAAACCAACCAAAAAATTGCATCGCAACATGACGAAAACCCCCGCAGACCAAGTGACGTCGTTGACTCAAGGGTTGATCCATAGGCGAGACCGCTACACAAGGGTTGGCAAGGGCCAAGGGTCCAATTTGGATGTCCAACAAATAACGGCCGGATAACTGTGGGAACTCAAAGGTGTTTTTTGTTGGTTTTTCCGGAAATTTTAAAATCATGAGAGAAAACACCTAATCTGGGAAGAATTTTCCCGGGGTTTCTTTTTCGCACCGAATTCGTAACACTTCCTGGAAAAAGTAGTGGGATGGACTGGAGCCTAGACTGGATAGGTTCATTTCAGCATTTCCTTTCGGCTCAAGGATTTGGGTGGAAATGGCTGGACCCAGACCGGAAGGTCAGAGAACGCATTGATGATTTTTGTAGCTCTAAAGGTCATTCAAAAAAAAAAACATCAGAGTAAAATAGAGTAAAAATATAGTAAAATCATATAGAGTAGCTGCCTGCAAAACCTAACAAACATTGAATTTTTGGGCACTCTGCAAATTGAAGCTTGGGATAATCAATTCACCATTCATGCGCTCGTGCGTTCTGGTGGCTAGTTTGGATTTACTATAATACTGGTAAGCATCCATACGCAATATATGTATGTACTCCTTCTGTGCCTTGCAGTTGATACATGTACTCCTGTGGTAAAAAAAGCTGCAGTTCAGAAGAAAGTCAGGGAGCAGGCAACTTCAAATTGATTAGGAACACATCTTAGTGACTTTGGTGATGTCAAAATGTAGGATATGAGACCCGATAATCCGAACAAATCTAGCTGAAAAAGCATTTCTTTTGCTACTGGGAATCCAGACATGTTCAATAATTTTTCCAAACGTTGGATGTTTTTTTTTGCAATTCACCCCAGCCAAACCACCCATGTTTTCCATTCATCTTGAATTGTTTTTGGCCCGGTGCGTGTGATAAATAATGGAGTGGTGAACCCAGCTTCGCTTTGTTAATCACAAATCAAGAAGCAACCACTAACCAATTACATCCGGCAAATCATGTTTGAACCTTCCAAGTGATGCCATACTAGGGTCCGAGGAAGTTTGTAAATGTTGGTTGAGTATGTGTTTTTACCCACTTCGAAATTGGTCTTGACCCAGGGGTTGCAAACCATGTATCTCTAACTCCTGACATAGGATGTACCAAATGCTTCCAGGCGGCTATAGATTTCTGGGAAGAACACGGCATGCCAATGGAAGGTGTACCGAAGGACTTAGGGGATAGTCTAAAGCACCAGTTCTTTTAATTTGCAATACTGCAAACCACATAGGAACATATAGGAACCCACAACCTTCATTCTTAGTGGCTTTAGCCCTTATTCGTATATAGGCTTATATAGGCATTAGAACCTTCATGTTGCATGGTTTTGGGGTCCAAGGGAACATGCATAAAGTCTCTCAGTATTTGCACGATCCTTCTTGTTTTCAGACAAAAATCAACACAAATCAATTACTTAGTAGTTGAATTAAACATACATGCTCAACACTGACATGAAGTGTATATAATTAAATATATCATTATAAAATCATAGTTTCTTCCCGGAATATGTTGCAACCCTATATGTTTAGCGCCTTCACTTTCACAATACACAAAATCCAGCTGACTCAGTGGACACCAATTTCGGTCACCACCATTGCCACTGCCGCCTTCTTTGGTGCTATCATCGAGATTTGGGAATCGAACCTTGGGGGAATGTGACATGTAGGGTTTGGTCGCCTTTGGAATCAGTTTGTTGTTGTTGTTGTTGCTGTTGTTGTTGTCGTCCCATTTCTTTCTGTTTTCTTTGGCTCTGAAACTTTGGCGATGAAAAAATCTTGCAGCAATGCAAAGGATATGTTTCAAGAAAACATCTCCAAACCTGGTATTATACTGTTTGGAACTTTACAGTGAAAAACACCTGCTATTGAACCAAATCGAGCTCTCTAGACTCTAGATCGGGAGGGCTCATTCAACAGGGCAGATGATACCAAAAAAAGGCTTGTGGGTTGGACAATGGACAACAACACTATAGACCTGGGCAAATGACTACTATTATTAATTCTCAAACCACGCTCTGATCCGATCAACCACCATTTGGTCAACCGGCGCAACTTAGTGGCCGCTCAACATTTGCCCAGATAGACGATCACGGGGCCCCACATCCCATGTTTGGCGTTGGGTTCTATCGGCAGATGGGTCGTTGGGTTTGCAAAAAGATCAATGCCACTCGTAAAAAGAAACAAGTTGACCAACCTGAACTATGGTGGGATACTCGTACGAAATTACCTTTTCTTTTTGAGGATCAAACGGGTGAGATATGCTGATAGTCAAGTCAATGTAGGCCCTTAACGTTTATGTTCTGCTTCTGAAGCTAGCAACTGGGTGGTTGCATGCTATCCTATCACCTATTCCCCTTAGAATCAAACGAATGTTCATGAACACTCCTAGCAATAACACCCTGAAAGATTAACGGCTGGAACCTACAAATCACCCATTTTACCCAACAAAAAATCTCAACCAAAAGCTTCCTCCCAGCGCCTTACCTTGCTCCCCGAGTATGATCTGGTGGAAGATTTGAGTTTCTACTTCCCACAAAGTTAACTATAACATATCCCCAGTTGTCCATGTATCCCCTCTGAAAAACCATTGCTTGGATGAAATTTCCCTTTCAAAATGCTCGCTTCTTAAAGATGAATTCCTTCATTTTTGGTCCTATATCTTGCTCCCCCCCCTTCTCGGAAGCACCCAACTCCTCGTGCTCAAATTTTTCCACACTCCCGGTACTCTACCGACCCCTTCCTTTCAAAATTCGAGAAACCCGAAAGGTCTCACGGGTCAAGGCATCCAAGTGTTGATGAATCATCATGGCAGAGTCCGCAAAGGAAGAGTATCTGGCTCAGTCGCCGAGTTGGAGGTGGCACAAGCCGAGTTGGAGGTGGCAAATTTAATGGCCTGGAACCCCAAACAATGGAGGTGGATGGAAGATGAGTTTCCTTTGGAAATTGTGGTTTTATTTTAGGGGTTCCATGTTCATTTTCTGGGGTGTATTGAAACTCATGGAAATGGAGTTTCAGTGGGACTAAGCGTGTGATATGGTCAATATTGGTAATATATATATATACGTATATATATATATATCAATGTTGAATAATGTTGATTATTTTTGTACACGTGCACTGCCTGAAACTAAATAGCTCCTGCAACATAGTAGTTGGAAGATTACTTCCCTTTTGGGGTGGCTGCTTTTCAGGGCTTTGTTGGTTTTGGGGAGGGTACATGCAATGTTTTATACATCCCACCTGTGAAATTTGTCCATCAAAAGTATCTAATTACACATGGCCAGCTAGCCGCTTTCAAAGTAGCATGAACTTGGTGTTTTTTCACCCTTTAACTTTAGGGGGCAACATATCTCTCAGTGGCTGGGATACAATGTTCCATGAAAGCTTGTTAAAGTCAGATATGTTTGATCCGAATTTATGTGATTCTCAATATGCCTGGGACATGTTGTGATCTCGTTCTGCCACGGAATTGTTTGTGATGATTTTGGTGTTGTTTTTAGGTGGTCCGTACCTCTCAAAATAGAAAAAAAAACGGTCTTCAGCATTCGTCCTGGTTCGTTGTTACCCATAGGTATTTCTGGGAAAGGCAAATTTACCTACATGAATGGTTTGATTTGCTTGGTATATGTATGTAAATAAATATATATAATAATGTATATATATTGATCCTATGGCACATGGGTTAAGGATCCTGAATTCATTGCAACTTATTATAAACAACCCTACCCTCCCGAACAAACCTAACATCTAGCTCGCCCCTGAAAATCAATGGCCGGAAGAGAAATTTACATTTCCTTTTGGGGCCAAACGGCCTATTTTCATGTGCTAATGATCTTCGTTTCAGGGAGTGAACTTTTGTAAATGGTTCATGTAATCAATCCCCCATATGTAGCCTAAAGAAGGGGACCCTTGTTTCAGTCACCCATCTTACGTAAACAACCAATAATTTTTTCCCCTAAACTTCACCCGAAATCCGCGGGTTTCCGGCACCGTAACTCCCAACCCTGCTGTAACAAGGAAGTCACCAAAGAACATTTGAGACCTGAGATTTTTCTCGGCTCAGCTGGGTCTATTTTCTCAAGTATATATACCATGGGAAAATCAAAAACCTACATTTTCAGAGGGTGGTTTATAATTATGGTTTATGGTAAAATAACCTGGTGTTTAGGTATTTTATTCTCATGGTTTTGGGGGCTCATGGTAGGTCTAGGATACCATTAAAAGAAGGCTGTGATAGGTATGGTGGGTAGTATGGTGGGCTGAATTGTCTTAGTTTTGAGAGTAAACGAAGATTCAAACAAAAACCAAGCAGAATGATCCCCACACATGCAAATTCCTCCATATCCATGCTCCTATAGTCTTTTTGGGTGTGAAGCTGGTTCGCTAAGGTTGGGACCCCCCGGGAAATGGTTGAATAAAATGAACAATCTATACAGCATACATAGACTACGAGATTCATGAATCATGAGCCCCACAAGGCTCCGTCCATCGATTGTATGACCTATATATACATGAAGGGTCAAAAACATACTGAAAAATGGCCTACAAAAGGCGGCGGAACCATGGGGAATTACGATCCCCATGGAAGCATCAGGGGCCTCTACATATACATGACCAATCAAGTTCATTTTGACCAAACAAAAAAAACAAAAACCACATGTTTGATGGGGGCAAATTTCCTGGAATCCCTACATGAAGGCGATCTGGCGATCCATACCCATTCCAATATGTCTCAACTTACAGTGGGGGATCTTCAGATCTACTAACTCCCACACAAGCCACGGAGTCAAAAACTATCCTGTAATACTGACAATACAATATAGGATACTATACAACATACAACATCACTCGAATCATGACCAACCAATAAACAAAACCCGAACCCAATTTCTCAAGTTTTCACACTTTCTTACAACCCCAACCTGTAAATCTGCATCAATTTTTGATCATATTTCACCCAAGTCCTGTAAGCAGGCCACTCACCACCTTTTTTTGGGGCAACAAAAATGCCCATGTCAAATATGATGTAAAAACCTTCACCTTCCCAGTGATGAAAAACCCTCGTCATTGAAAATCCTCCAGTCATACCTGGTCAATAGGTGTTTTTTCACAACCAACTCCCTTTTACAACTTTTACAAGCATTTTCAGGAGATGTTTGGGGGTGAAAACACACACCTTCTCAATAGGTATTTGATGGTATTTGGATCTCTAGGTCTAGGGTTTTCAGAAAATACTTCGGATACCCCGCCTCACCATCCGCACCTTTTTAAAAACACGTCCAAACCAGGTACAACGGAAAAGACGATTTAAGCGAAGTGCCAGTGCCATATTTCGCCTTAAGAAAATTAACATGACAATGGAAAATCACAATTGTGTGGTCTATTTTGAATAGGAGATACATCTTCAACTGGTTATTTTTCCATGTTCATCTTCGTTTTCCGGGGATGTAGCCCTAAGAATCAGTCAAAAAGGGATCTTCAAGACATTGTTTTTTTTTGGAGGCTCCCAACATGTCCCAAATCGTTGACTCTGAGGTTTTTCTCCAGGGGGTACCTAACTCCACAAGGGTCTCACTTTTTGTTGGGACTACAGTATAGGCTATAGGTATCGTTTTCCTTGCGGGTTGATCGAATCGGCTCAAATGGAAAAAAAACATAACCAACCAAGGAACGAAAAAATTCGTCGTGGCGAAGCAACCGAGCCTCAAAGGTGTTTGCAAAGATTTGAAATTTGAAAGATTTGAAAGAAAGGGATTACCTCTATATTCCTATTCAGGGGATGGGATTTTTCGACTATCAATCCTATTCTAGGGAGGGGTCTGGATTCAGGGGTGAGAGTCATGTTTATCCCTATCCAAACATCTGCTGAGAAGATGTGAACCCCCAAACATCTCCTGAGCTTCAGCTTTTTGGATGGTCCTTTCACACCTCCGAAAACCAGGTAATTGGATTTATAGGGTATGATACCTTGGGTTCAGCACCCACCAGCAGTGTAGGGAATCCTTCAAAACCTTATTTGCCACTGGTACTGGTTGGGGGGTATGTCCACTTGATATCCCACCTTAGGAAGTGTGGAAAAAACATCATCTTCAAAAATGCCCTACGTGGATGTAAAGTTCAACGTTTCTACTGTTTTTATGCGGTCAATCAGCACGTGTTTCATTTTACCAAACGTCAAGTTTAGGGAATATGTTTGTAGTACCCTCCTGGGAACTAACATATCCCTTGAAAAGTCCATTTTGAAGATGATTTTCCTTTTTCCAGGTGGGATATTTTAATTTCCTGGAGGGTATCATTTGTTTGTTGATGTTGAAGGGGAGCTTGGTATGTTTTATCAAAGTTATCTGGACGGTCTTTTTCTTTCAAAGTACATCAACAATTATATACCTACCCTTGATGGAAGAAATCCTGCTAACCACCTGGGATGTTTTTTTTTGAAACCCCTCACAAACAACGGGATTTTCTCGACCTTCACCTCAACTGGTTAGCAGGGAATTTCTGAACCATCAACAGTATGTCTGCATTTCGCACCTGTTAATTTGAAAGAAGTCTCAAAGACCCCCAACTACCTTGGGAATCAGCCGTCAGAATGCTCATAGGAAAGGGATCTCAAAGTCCAGATATTGATGACATATTTTGACAATCCGATTGGATGTTTTGCACGTTTTTGAGAGGTGATTTCGGGGCTGAAAGCACCCCGCAAAACAAGCATTATCGTAAATTTGGGTCCTGCCCAAGCCCTTGTTAAAAATAATGATGATGATTTTCCCACTGTTACAGGGTTTGGGAAGACCTCAAATCTAAGTTCAAAACACTCTCATGTTCTTGAGTAAAAAAAAACATGGCTGAAACATAGTGAAACCGCCTTAAGAATCATGGGATCTCAAGACTGGTGATTTGGAGATCCCAGAACCCTGCTGAAACAGAGTCAAACGCGTCTTCAAGAGCGTCCAATGATTCTTAAAGCATAAAGAAATTGGATGGATGTTACACCTTGCGCCTCTGAAAAAAAACAACAACAACCCATGATAGAGATACCTAATTTCAAAAAACACGACCAAAACAATTTGAAGCTAAGCGCTGAAAAGTTACCATCATAACTGCACTCAGCGCCCCAAGCAATAACAACATGGTTGTTGTGGCTCTCTGCTGTCAAAGTCATAGGCAACTGGTCTTCAGGCAGCACGTCATGGAACTCAGGCGCGGTCGCGGAGCCCTTTGGTCGGTTCTCGTAGACAGGAATATGGATGTCGAGTCGCAACACAACACTGTACCAGTGATGAGCCTGGCCTTGCAGCTCCAGGAGGAACTGATCCACGGTTGAGTCGTGGTATGTTGAAAAAAACGCCACACGTTTGTTGGCTGAAGCCATCCACAATCTCCCGGCAATCATCAAAAATAGTGCTCACCTTCCACAAGCTCATCATGGCTGCCTTGCCATAGGAGAGCCAAAAATAGGTTGGCACTAGAAAAGGCGCCATTTGGGATTGGTTGATGTTGCCTTTGGATGTTCTTTTAAAATCCCCGTTGGGTGCTTTTCTTCGGCAAAAGAACATGAAAACAACTTCAACAACCTGAAGAATTGGAAAACGACCTCCAGTATGAGAGCAAGTAAAGTAAGTAAGGTGGTTTACAATGTTTCACTCTAGACTGGAGGTACTGGACCCCCAAAACCCTACCTCAGCAAGACTATACATCTACAGGCAAATATACCATACAGGACCATGGATCCTCTAAACGTTGGCCAGTCGACCAAATTTCTGCCATATATGTGTTGAACCTACTGAAAGGGATACAAACTCAACCTACATACTGCTGAGACCCATGACAAAGTTCCAACTAGACATCTGCTTTCGACAACGCAAATATTTTTTTGAAGTTGTTGATTATTGTTTTTTAAATCAACGACCTGTATTTTTTGGAACATACATACAACTTCAAGGAGTTTACAACTTCATGAGATCATATATTTCTAGTTATATATTAAAAATTGGTGGTTTCAACCCAATTGGAGAAACAAATCGTCACCTTGAATCATTAGCTCCCATTTTTGGGGATGAAAAACCAATCGCAACGACACCACCGAGGCACTGCTATGGCCGACTTCGAGCCTACTTCTAAACCTGGGACGATTCCGTAGATTGCAGATGGGGGGGTGCCCAGGTGCTCAATGTATAGTGTATATATGTGTATATTTACCTACATGAATGGTTGATTTGTATGGTAAATGTATGCAAATATACACCATACATTGAATGTTTGGGCTATTAAAGTAGGTGGTGGATTTCAAAATTTTGATTTTCACCGGATCCCTGGGCAAATGATTCAATTTGACGAGAATATTTTTCAAATGGGTTGGTTCAACCACCAACTATGTAAGCGGGTTAATAACCATGATGATCGTAAGTCCCCTAACTGGGGTTGTGGGTCCCTTTCCAAATGGCCTTTCCACGGCTTTCAAATCGGGGGTTAATACCTACTTACTAACTGGGATGATCCTCCAAGTAGTTGGTGGCGAGAATAGTTTGGCAAGGGTTTGGTTTGAAACATTAATTTTAGCTTGACTTTACACCAACAAAACCAAAGAGTTCGCCTAGATCAACCATTTCTTTTCAGTATGTTCACGTTTTTTCTACATCTTGTATACCCTCTCTGTTTTGGAATCACTCTATTCCACCAACCAAAAAACTACAGTAGTTGGCGGCTTCAAGCAGTCAAATTGGATCATTTCCCCAACGGAACGGAGTAAACAAAATGAAATATTTGAAGTTTCACCACTCAGAACACATACCTTCAGTCTACCCCCCATCCAGTAACAGTCACATTTTTTGGTTGATAGGGATTCCCTACTAAGAATGAAATAATCCTGGTGGTGACTGTTACTTGCGGGGGATAGTTCCAACACATACCACTCATACAGCAAGTGGAACAATTCCAATGAAGTCCCGAGGTACACAAGCTGGACATCTTTTGAAAGCCAGCAACTCCTAACATTCAATGAAAACCCATCCGATCTTGTCAAATTGTATATCATCAATTTATCTGGAAAAAACTGAAATACGAAGAATTCAACAAATATGTTGAAATATATTCCCGGACAGTCTCACTCATGCTGGATGCGGCATTTGAAGCACCTTTCACCATTCTCCTGTATGGAGAACCGCTTTTTTCGGGTGTGGACTTTTGTTGTTAGAAAATCTCAGGATGAAGAGATGAGGGACGGTTTGGTGCGTCCCTGATACAGCTAGCTTTTCACCACATTTCACAGGGCAATCCACATGTGAGGGACTAAAATCTCCCAGCCTTGTTTCTTTCGCGATGGTAAGGGATAGCCATACCCCCGCCATGAAGAGTATTACACGTATTTATTTTGTAATTGTATTATACTACCCTATTCTTCTCAGGATTACATAGCATACCCACCCCCCCATCAAGCTTATTATCTATATAATTTATACCCATTCTCTAAGGATTTCCTGTCATTTTAAGGTGAAACTGCCCATCCTATCCTCAACAAATTAAGGACGAACACCGTCGAAAAAGTTCCCGGGCCGTTTGGGGGACAAGCCAAGTTTCCCGGACCGATGCCGTCCTCTGGACGAGAAATCTCCTCGATGAGAAGGTGGCATTCCCGGAATCGTTAGTACCAAATATGAATAACATATCATCAATATATCTAAGGTTGTTTCAACACACCGAACTGGAACACACCCCTAAGCCCTAAACCTTTACGAACAGGCTGTAAATCGGGCATCCTTTCATATCTTTCATAGTTGGGGCCCAGGGGGATTGCGTGGGGTGTGTTGTAACTTTCTTGGAATATACCAACCAGTGTAATATATGTAATAAATAAATCAATATGTATCAAAGATTAAAAAATGTTTGGATACTTCAGCTAGTCTAATATATCAAATTAATAGTGCAACATGTACAAAATATCAATGACTTCTGAGATCAAGGGGAAATGCAAGTCCATCATCATCATCATCATCATCATCATCATCATCATCATCATCATCATCATCGTCATCATCGTCGTCATCATCATCGTCATCAACAGCATCAAACGCTTTCTTGTTTAGAATCCCACCAAAACAAAAACAACAAAAACAGGGTGCCAGGGTCAATATTTCGGGAAAACTGTCTTTCTATACTTCCTCCCCCCCCCCAAAAAAAAAAACTACTCCCTGCAAGTTTATCAGCTCGCCCCTGAAATTAAGCCGGGAGCCAAAAAGGAAAGTGGTCTTCCGACCATCATTTTTCAGAACTTTTCCTGTTGAACTTCGGAGGTTAGTACAGATACAGTGCATGGTAAATATTCACCTATCATTTACCCCCTAGGCCCTATCCAGTTTTATAGGTAAATATCTATAGGAACCACCCCCACGTTCCAGTCATTGATCCAACAAACATCTCCTCCCAGCTTGGAAGGAGTTGAGCAACTAAACCTGGCAGCGTTTGGTGGCGGTTTCTTCGGGTGAAACGCTGCCATCCAAAAAAGGGAGGTAGCCTTGGAGGATCATCCCAGGACTTGTAAGTGGTTAATAACCCTGGTGATCGTAAGTCCCCTAACTGGGGCAACGTTCCCCTTCCAAATGGCCCTTCCAGGGCATACAAATAGGGGAAACAAACCACTTACCAAATGGGATGATCCTCCAAGTAGTCCCCCTTGGACGTTTCTGATGGACCTGAGGTTAGATGGTTAGGTCGTTTTGATGTCTGGTTTGCCTGGCCTTTCAGGTGTATTTTTTTGAAGAAAAATATATACCATATGGTAGAAAGGAATGACTATATAGTTGGTTGCTGACCCCCGAAACCCCTTTGAAAAAAAAAGTATACGGAGGTGAAAAAATGGATCATTTCCCCCAAGGTATCGGGGCAAACATTGTCACAAAATATTTGAAGTTTCACCACCGCTTTGAAGAGAGAGTTCTTATTTTCCGGCTGCGGAAAAAACACTTGGGTCGAAACACGAAGTGATTGATTTTTGACGACAAAAAAAGCAGGCGTACCCAAGGCGTACCTAATTATGTTGCAGGTATAGTTAGGGATACATTATTTTAGTGAAAAGGGATTTCCTTACATAGGCCGTATTCATACTGCTTTATTGTAGGTGAGTACCTCCATGTTAAGGTACCGGCAAATCCGAACATGTTGGTGAATTTATCTATGCATTTTTTACATCTATTGCTGTGGTCAGCTCACCTCTGATTTGCCAAGTGGTCGACAGGTTCAAAAACAAATTCTGAGCCGCTCCGATCTGTTGCACCACAGGTGATTTAACAGTAAATGTTTAGTGTTTGTCTTCTATTTGGTCGTTTCGATCAAATTGAAAAAACATATTAAAGTCAAAAAGAACATGCTTGAACCCAATGTTCTTTTGTTTTTTTGGGGTGCAAACGAGCCAACAAAAAATCTTTGAAACACTCTCACCTTTTCCCTCCTTACAATCCCAACAATGATCCTGTGGTTGTTTTGGTCACCTTAGAAAAATAAAGACCCGAACCTTTGTACTAAGCAACCGCATCCAGGCCTTTTCACACAATCCTTGAATTTCAGTGTTACATTTGTCAAGTCGCAAGTCCCCAGTTCCACTCCTCATTTTATTGGCATCTGAGCCAGGAAAAAGAACCGGGCCGGATACGGATTCCATGAACTACCGATGTGTTGAATAGGGATCCTTATCTCATGGTTTATGAAAGTAATCTCTATATACCGTAGTTTTTCATCCAACAAATCCCCTAAACAACCTTTTCGGGGCCATTTTTTTCATTGCTCATTCAAACAAAGGTTCCCAAAAGGTCCTAAAACCTGAATTTCCAGGCCATGTTGCTGGGGATCCAATCACCACCTTTTCACGTGACCTCAAAGGACAACTGGTCGCTGTGATGATTCCCCCAAATTTATGGCATCTTAGATTTTGCAATATCTTATTCTATGTCATTCTCAGGTACTCGGGTTGGTGTATTTATCTACATTTACACCCTAAACATATGTAGATGTTTAAGGATTCAAATACCTCAAAAGGTGATTGAATGATAAAAAAGGGATTGCTTTTAGTAAGGGTACATACAGTTCATCGACAATTTTCCAGGAAACCACCATTCTTTGGTCGACTCCATGGCAACCGGGTTTGCTGCCCACCGTTTTCATATGTTTTCATCCCTCCCCGTTCGGAAGGGTCGACCTGCTTCTGCCACCAAGACCTTCTGGAGAAACGGCTCAACGGAGAGATCTCTATAAACCAACCAGTATAGAAATGGACATCCCCGTGATGTATAAGTATAAAAATTAAAATTTCCAAATAAATAGTATGATGATGTATGATATAGGAGGATTCAAAACATAGACCACCCTCAAAGAACCATACATATCGGAGCAATGTCTGGTATATTTACCTAGATTTAATTTTGCCATTGACCCTATGGGCCGAGAAAAAAACAAAAATACAAAAACAGGTCACCATGAAGTATAGAAGTCCTATACTCCCAATGGGGTCCAAAACTGAGGTGAAAACCCAGCAACTTTTAGATAATCTTCTGGGAATTCTCCCAAAAAAAACATCCTGGAACATAACCCATACCATCCATGTATGGTATATTTCCCTACATTTACCATAGAAATGAACCAAATGTAGGTAAATATACCATACATGGATGGTATGGGTAAGGCCCGAATCACCAAGAATTTATTATGTTTCAAAATTTTTGAATCATTTGGGGGGGGCTTTGGGGATGCCTGGGGTATGCCACCCAGGGTCGACCGTTGGAGTTTCTTTGAGTAGAGTCATTATCCTGTAGTGAAACAAACACCTGTTCAACGAAACAGGGTTATCATTTTTTTCATGCTTCGAGGAATTCATATTCGGCCACCAATTCACATTCACCCTTGGAGTGCTGGAATTACATAACAGTAAATTTACAAATTCAAATATTACACATATTGTTTGTAGTACCATTGTAGTACCGTATCTTCAATACTCTTGATGGAAAAAATCCTGCACCACCTGGGATGTACAAAACCTTGTAACTAATGGGAAAAACTACCAACCTCAACTGGTTTGCCGGATTTTTCAACCATCAACAGTATTGGCTGCATTTCGGATTCCAGCAGTAAAAGAAATACACCGGAAGACGTTCCGAATCTTCATGATATTCAATGACCTTTACTAAAGGCGTTTTTGTGAATTCATGCTGCTTCCTATACAACGCTTTCCCCAATAGGCTTGTGGGTCGATACGTCTGGCACCATGTACCCAGTATGACTGGATGTCTAGGAGAGTCTAGGGAGTGAGGCCTCAAGACCCCATTGGAAGCTGACCAGGAAAAAATTCTGGGAAACATGTAGCCAAATCCATGGTGCACGTGGAAAAGCATTCAAACACATCAAGAAATGACAAGAACATATCCACCTATGGATGTATGTGCAATCTGATATTTTTCAACCACAATGGCATGATGCGAAAAGCAAGGTGAACATAAGATCGACGTGGAAGTCCAGCAGTGCAGGAGAGAAGCCAACGTCTGGCCACGATTTTGGACCACACCGCACCCGAAACACCAGTGCAAAAATGGTTATAGGTCTCATCTGAATATGAAAGTTACCCTCCCCTCAACAAAACGTAGCTTCCGAAAACAGGCCGTCCCATGAGGGAAAAATCGTTTCAGGGAGTAGTCTTCCAACCATCATTTTTCAAGGCTATGTTTAATTAAGTTCCGGGGGGCCTTGGGTTGGGGATATGTGATCGTTCCCCAGGAAGGTACTGCACCTGAAAAACTAACGTATATGCCCTGAAAAACAATGGTTGGAAGATGAAACTTCCTTTTAAGATGGTCCCTTTTCATGGGACATGTTAATTTTTTGGAGGGGGAGCATCCATGCCATGGTATATTGTTGGGAATTTCGAGACTTCAAACACTTCCAACCAGTCGTCGTTTCCCCAAAAAAATCCCACCTTCTGCACCCCGCTGTCCACGGAGATCCGCTCGGGCGAGCGAAAGAGCAGCGTCATCGGAGGGGAGGCGGCAGCCTTCCATGGCAGATCTTGGAGGATCATTCCCAGGACTGGTAAGTGGTTAGTACTGGGGTTTCATGAAAGTTAGTAACTAGTTAGTAAGTTGGTTTATAACCTATATACGTTATAAAGGGGTTATAATCCATATACTAAGTACCATGGACATCCCAGTAACCCCCCATTTATAAGCCACATATGAAACGGCCATTTTGGAAGGGGTCCCACAACCTGACTGATAGGGGACGGTATTTTTTCACCGGTGGTGAAAAAAAACCACTGAACCAAGTCCTGGGATGATCCTCCAAGTTTGGGGGTCAAGTGAAAGGAAGTGTTGGAGGAAAGGATTGCTTACCCTCCCTGAAACTAACATAGGCCATCCCAAAAGGAAAATAGCATTCCAACCATCCATTTTTCAGGCGCTATCTTAGCTTCAGGGAGTGTATATCCATTTGGGCAGGTAGACTCAGAATGATTCAGATTGATAGATTTCATCTATTGTAAGATCCTTTAAATATCCATTCATGAATCACTAGAGATTCTGTCGTTTTTTGAGATGGGTTTTTATTCAGTGGATGCAGCCCTGCATAGATGCATAAATGCACCATCACCTTTTGCCTTTCGTGCGAATGCCACCTTCAAACAGCTGGAGGTTAATAAATTTAATAACGTTGAATGGTCTAGTTGTACCACTATAAAGGACTCATTGGTGAGCGATTAACATGGAAAACGGAGCCTTATGCATGATGCTTACTAAATCTATCTTCATCACAAAATCTGCGTGATGAGAATCTGGTAATCTTATGGCTGGTCAACCTACCCCCCCTAACGTACACCCCCCACCCAGAAAAAAGGCCTTATTAAGTGCTTCTTAAGCATGGGTTCCCTTAATAAGGCCCTATGAAACCCATATTTTTTTGGGGGGCGGACGTTTTACAGCGTCTTTGGAAACCTCTGGAGTTTCTACAGCCTCTTTGGAAACCTCTGGAGTTTTTACATCGTCTTTGGAAACCTCTGGAGTTTCTACAGAGTCTTTGGAAACCTCTGGAGTTTCTACAGCGTCTTTGGAAACCTCTGGAGTTTCTACAGCGTCTTTGGAAACCTCTGGAGTTTCTACAGCGTCTTTGGAAACCTCTGGAGTTTCTACAGCGTCTTTGGAAACCTCTGGAGTTTCTACAGCGTCTTTGGAAACCTCTGGAGTTTCTACAGCGTCTTTGGAAACCTCTGGAGTTTCTACAGAGTCTTTGGAAACCTCTGGAGTTTCTACAGCGTCTTTGGAAACCTCTGGAGTTTCTACAGCGTCTTTGGAAACCTGCATGGCCTGTTCTTTTTTGTGCTCATCTTCAAGCATCTTCAGCTACTCGTTGCCATAGATTCTGCCAGGTACCTTGATACATGGCCTGTAGAGCTCGCCCACCATCTTTGGCTGGTTGGATCTTTCCAACGCAAACCCTTCGACCGGCTCTTCCACATGTTCCACCCGTTCGGGCCAAGGAAGCCTATTGGGCGGCTCTTCCATGTAAGGGTTGGACATGCAACCATCTTCTCTTTCAATCACTCGGGATCGTAGGACTTCTCCAACTCGTCAAGAGGAAGTTCAAAGAATTTGGCTTTGTTTTTGCTCGTCGTAGCCCTTACACAAACCACAGAAATGTTGATAGAGTTTGCTGACTCGAAGATAGATGTACCACAATGTTCAATATCAGTGCTGACTGGCACTTCCAGAAATCTCCAAATAAAACCGAAGCAGCCCTCCATGGGGGGGTAGGTTGATAATTGCTCCTCTTCTCACTCCCCTCATATGATCTGAGATGTTTAATTCCCCCTTGCCCGCTGTCTTGACCAACCATCAGCAATGTGATAAGGAAAAGCCTCTCTTAGCTGCTTAGCTATAAGAGTTGTCAATCAACAGCTATACCTACCTTACAAGGCTGGCCCTGTTATAAGTAGGGGTACCAACTCCTTCTATAGGGGTTGTAAGTTGTAGCCCCAGTTACCCATTTATTACTGGTAGAGGCCCACCTTTAATTGCCCCCTGGTTGTGTCAACATGCCCTCGGCATCCCGGACTGCCGGAGTTGTGACCGGCATTGCAAAGCTAGGTGGTCCAAAACGTTGGATAGGCAAACGAGACCTCGGAATTTTTCAAAGTCGTACTGACCTATAAGAATCATGGGACCCTGTTATATATGGGTGTTTCCGAAAATGGTGGGTTTCCCCAACAACCATGGGTTTTTTCCTACTAAAGATGATCATTTTGGGGTGTGAATTGGGGGTACCACCATTTAAGGAAACACCCATATAGAGGATATTTGGATTCTGTTTTTCGCAGGATGGGATCTCCAAATCAACGGTTCTTGAGATCACATGATTCTTACGGTGATGTTGATTGGTTCTGTGAATCTTCCGCTGCACACTGTTGACAGGGTTTCAACAACAAAATGTACGTTAGCCGGGTGTTTACTGACTGAGATGATCCTCCAAGAAGACCCATCACACAAAAAAAATACCTATAGACAAATTTACCATTAAAAAAATCAACAAAATTCATGGATCATTAATAAATATACCTTATTTCCCATGGATCGACCTATGGGCCACGGTGACCCTCCCAAAAAAACGTCTCTAAGATCGGATCTTTGCAGCTGCAAGTTGAGGTCTCAGACCCAACACCTCGCGGAGAATGCAGTTTTCCCTCCAGGGAATTAACATATCCCACCTTGGGAAGTTCGGAAAATCATCTTCAACATGCCATTTTTGGGGGATATGTTAGTTTCCTGGAGGGTAATCATGCTCAGTACAACATGGAATGAAGATGTGAGCAAAATAGAAATGGACCAAGAAGAAACTTGTTTCAGCAGTTTCAAGGAGTGAATATCATTCAGGTATATTTCATAACATGCGCAAGATGTTTCGGCATCACAATGACTAGCACAAATTAGGTGAAAAACACCTGGCATCACCTGGCCACATAGAGATTCTCGCGTGAAGACTGGCTCGTTGTTGCTAAAAGTCACTCAATTTCCACCGTCATAGCACTCAAACACATAGTCGAATCAAATCCCTTAGTTCAGTCCTTGGCAACACCTAGCTTCTCAATCCACACTGTCACTACACACACGCACAAAAAAATCACAGTACTAGTACAAAACAACACACAAGGAGAATCATATGATTATTGTATTTTGTATATTATTATAAATTCTTATCACTATTGTACTGCTATCAATATCATTACTTGAAAAGGAAGGGATCATTCTTGAAAAGGAATAAATTCNATCTTACCAACCATCAGCTTTCAGGGTCTTTGACTGTTAGTTTTTGTCGGAGTATTTTTAATGAATCTAAACCATTTTGCCGACTACCTGGATGTCCCAGGAAGTTAGTAAATGGTTAGTAAATGGGTTATAACCTCTACTTCTAAATGGAGTATATTGGGGTTATAACCCACTTACTAACCATTTACTAACTTCCTGGGACATCCAAGTAGGCATACCTTTCCAAAAAAAAGGGTCCTGTAGCTAATTCTGATGATTTCATGCACTAGGCACCAGATTTTCCTGTTCCATCGTACATTGTGACATTCTGTAATACACCCTATTGTAGACACAACCATCTCGAAAAGGGACAGTAGCCTTCCAAACATCCTTTCCAAATGCCTCTGTACAGTGTAAGGCAGGGTTTTCTTCGCCCCCTTCAAACTGACAACAGGACAACACAACTCCAAACATGGAAAACTCATAAGTCCCAAGCTGCAAAACAACAATATTGGAGGCATTTCACTTCACACTCTCACGGTCCCTACAAACCTGAACGATCTCTTTGGTGCTTCGGTGCAAACCTGGCAATGACTGCCAAACGCAATGATTTCTTGGACAATCTGCTGTGATAGACCCAGAGAAATGTGACTTCCTTTTTGTTTAAACCAAATTCGTTTCACTGAAAATTGGTCAGCATATTTTGCAAACTTTTTATGGTTCGAAGAAATCCCCCTTGATGGAAGCTCCACGGTGTTTTAAACTTGTCGAGGTGTGTGAGAAATGTCGGTTGTGAGAAAATGAACATACACCTTGGTGGTGGAACCGCACATCTGAAAAAACACATGTGAGAAAAATTGGAAATCTATGGCAAGGATCGGGTCAAATTCCAGAACAACCTTCAGAAAACCACAAGCTAGCAGCTAGCAACAAACTCGCACGAAAACCCACCACCTACCCATACCATCCATGTATATGGGGCTTGCCAGAATGACATGGTACGCAAAAGCATCATTACTCGTTCATTTCATCGTGACTTTTTGCGGGAAGTTTCCAACCCTACAAACACGGGTCGCCACATGGCTGCCGGTGAGCGCTCCACGAAAAACCCGCCGGTGTCTCTGTCTCGATTGCCGTTCTTATCCACTTCAGCTTCCACCAATTCATCACCAGGTTGTACCTCTCTCATCGGGTGGGTTTTTTGATCCCGGTGATCTCCGAGATTTTGGAGGGGAGGTACTTGGAGGATCATCCTACTTATAGCAGGTGGTTAGAGAAAAGGGGGTTACTTCCGTCATTTATAACTAGATCAACCCGATCCTTACGGGACTTACTGATCATGTTTATTAACCGCTTGCTAGCTGGGATTATCCTCTAAGAAGGCCAAACAAAATTGAGTTTTTTTTGGACAAGTCTTTGATGGAGATATTTGCCAAAGACCAAGGGTAAACATGTTGATAAAACCCATATGAAACCAATGTAAGACATTCTGGAGATGTGCTTGTCCGGCATCATCACCCAAAGCTACGAAGTCATCTCCATGAACCAACAATCTGACATCCAGCTGTTCGTTGTAAAACACAATGTCCACGCGGTGTTGCGACTAAAACCTTCACGAAGTAATAGTTCGGTATAATCGCACTGCCAAATGTTGGCCGCATCACGCGTGCCATACATGGATTTCAGAAGTAGTCCACAATGACCTTCCAGCCTGTCGCCTTCTGGCAACGTCACAAACACTCGACGTTCGGCATTGCCATAGAAGTGTGCTCGGCCATGAAAGATGTCGGATTCTCCCAACACCTTGCCTCGACAAGATACCTCTTGCCGCACTCGAATCCAAAAGGTGGTGCACTACCACACCAACTCCTGTCAGAAACGAAATCATCTTTGCCAGCAAAATGCCATCACAAGCAGCACTCGAAGCTGCATACACTTCAGCTTCACCAGAACTTAACGAAATTACCTTCTGTGTTCTGCTCGAAGAATACATCAGGCAAGATCCCGAGCAAATGTATCCTCCTGACACTGACTCTCGATGTGACTGAAAGACATGTCCCTGGAGCACCTGGAACAACAAAGCCTCCCTGAAAGACATGTCCCTGGAGCACCTGGAACAACAAAGCCTCCCTCAAAGACATCAAGGATCCATGGGACTTTTTTGGTAAGTATATTTACCATATATTTACCTACATGTACCATAAAAAACAACCAAATGTAGTTAAATGTACCAGTTCCATGGATCCTATGGGAAAATGAAATCTCCGCAAACAAACTAACAGGGATAAAAATTCAAGTAACATGCCAATTGAAGCATGATCACGCATTTCTCACTTGACCGACCAAGCCGGGAAAACTGAAAAAATCAAACACGTTGAAACTTCTTCTTGGAATCTCATTTCCCATAGGATCCATGTATGTTTTTATACCTACATCTACCCAAAGAAACATCAACTAAATCTAGGAATCTAGGGAAGTATACCATACAGTCCTATATGGATTTGATCGCTTTTAGATGGAAGGCTCCAACAAAAATCCGAAAACGGTTTTGTTCACCAACTAAGCTCATTGAATGGAAGGGCAAGCTGACTCGAATCTAATAGCCAGATTACTACGAGTTGATGCGCGGGGTCTCCAGGTGGTTCATTAGCCAGATGTGTGAAACATCCACAGCTATACTGAATGAATGCATGACAGTTGCAGCATCTGCCCCTCCAACGTGGCACTATTTTGGCTGTCTTTTTTGTCCAACAATGCCAAAATGGAGAGAGAAAATATATCTTCATTTTCAATGAACCCTTACTCTTACATATAAAAAACAAACACATGTTGATTTGAACACCAAAAAGTCATTTTAACCAAAAATCATCAAAAATCCATCCTTAGTTCGATGAAGAAGAAAACCCCAACCAACACCTTTTCAGGGTCGCACCCCAGCAGCTGCAGCTGCTCCATCCTCTGCATCGACGGCTTGGACTGTGAGCCTCAAGGTTGGTGAAAAGCTTGGTTGGTTAAGGGACCCCCCAAGGACATGGGACCCCGGACCCCAATAAATGGTAAATTTCCTATACCCTCTGGTAAACTAACACAGCAAATATAGCGATGGAATATCCCCATATTCAATAGGAAATACATCTTCAATCCGGGTCCATTTTCCATTGCTATGTTAGTTTACCGGAGTGCACTATTCCTATATCTTGGATGGGATGCTTATTTCCCCATACTAATCCCAGGTGCTTGGGGGTCCCTGAAAATCCCGCTGATTCATATCGAAGAAAACTCCAAACTCTTGAGTACTTAGGGTGTCCATGGAAGTTAGCAACTATAGTCAGTAAGTTGGTTTATAACCTATTTAGAAGACGAAATCAACCTACTTATATACCAGTAGGGATTACAATCCTTTTACCAAGTACCGGCAGGACATACCAGTATCTATTTAAAACAGTTTTGGACAGACCGCAGGTATAACCAAATGCAACTTCGCATTGGTGGATTTTTCAGTATTTTATATTATAGTACTCATATTGTGAAAAGCACCAACATACCCCAGGAACATACCCCAAACCCTTGCTCCCACCTGTTCATGATCCCGAAATCCTTTCATATCTTCATATTCTGGGGGTGCGTTCCAGGGGTCTGTTGGAATTTTCTTCTTATTCGAATCCCTATATATCTAAGAAATATCATTCTAAAACAAAAAACAGGATTTCATGGCTCATTATATCGGATATGAACAATGCAATTCAGATACTGGTTCTATTTTGGCGCGGTTCTTTCAAAAGCCTTCTACCCTCCAGTAAACTAACATAGCAATGGAATATCCCCATGTTCAATAGAAAATACATCTTCAAAGGGTCCATTTTCCATTGCTGTGTTAGTTTACTGAAGTGCATTTCAATCTTCCTAAAAACTGGTATCAAATATTTCAAAATTACCATAGATTTCCATCGTTTGATCCCCCAATATAGGTGTAATTTAATGACCCCGGTTATTATGAGTCCCAGCTGATCATACCATCAATTTTGTTCGAAGTTGCAAACCTGCATGCAGATCACTTTTCAATCTTCAACTCAGCTTGGCACGGTTGAGAATGGTCAGGTGTAACACTACCTGGAGAGCTGTTGGAACCGATGTACCGATGTGTTACTTTCTTCACCTGACAATTCTTTCTGACCTTTTTGGGATGGTGAAAAAACGTGACCCGTTCAAAGGATGTTGGCGACCTCCAATTAGGGGATAGCAAGGCCATGTATTGAATCACACCTGGCTGTAATTTTTGTTTGGGGTCATCTTTTTCAAGCTATTTTGTTGCAGAAGGTTCAACTAGATTCCTCTACCAAAGGCACCAAAAATGGGGTCAAACATTTTCGCTGTTCTTTTGGTACAAAAGTAAATTGGTCATCCTTCAAGAGAATGGACATCCACACACACATTTGATGCAAACTTCACCCGCATTTATCTCTAATTCATGCTAAACTCCAAGGCTTCAAGGAGCATCAAATCTCAACATTTCAGCTTTCCACGGATTTCAGAAGCTTACGGCTCACAACTCTCATTATGTTTATCTTCAAAAAACCACACGATATCTCCAATTCAAAGATCAAGACGGCCACCAGTATTCTTACCTAGGCTTCCTGAAGTACTTTCAACATATTATGTGTTTTTGGTAAAACATCTTCAATAAATATGAGGACACGTACGAGAAAATCACCACCCCTGACGAGGCACCAAAACGCAGTTCTTCCATGACCTCTTCATGGCTGTCGAACTGCACCTCGAGAACTTTGACAAGCCCGGATTATGTGAACCACCTTGACTGACATTCCATGTAAATATGTTCTTTTTGCAGCACTTTTCATCATATTAGTCCATAACTAACATCATGTGAGCCACGAAAAAACCCTCTTGCTTTCCATTATACTGGTTGTTTAGTTCCGGGATCCGTATTTCATGGTGCATGAAACCTCACATAAGTGGGTAGTTGTTCATCCCCTAAACAGCCAGTTTCTTTAATCATTGAATATGTGTTTCATAGCAGTGTCATAGCACCTTGACATCCCCAGAACCGTAACTGAGAAGACATTGATATGACGTCTGGAACCCTCAATCTTCATGTCATTTTACTATACAACTAAGGGTTACTTGGTACCAGGGATATTACAGTTTACACTTACCAAGCTCAGAAATTTGGGGACGTCAAAACATTGAACAACCATGGGAGCAGTGACCAAAACCCTTGTAACATTCTGGTTCATGCTGCTTGGTTCATAGGGATTCCTATAGTTTGCTTATATATTGTAATCCCTATATAACTGGATAGTAAAATCCCCCAATTTCCCGCAAAATCCAGGGTTCTGGTCGCTGTTCATGGGGTAGTTTTATTGAAGGTGCCGGGATTGACATCCAAACACCGCCCCGCGACGAGAAAACCTCTGTCTCTCGATAGCCACGAACCAAACTCACAAAGAGCCGCAACCTCAGCGGTTGCGACAAGTGAAAGAGGATGTAAAATTATACAGTGGCAATCATGTGCTAATCAACCAGCAACCCTTTAACACAAATTTATGTGTGATTAAAAGTAGAATATAATATGTATATATATATATCATATATATCATATATCACGTGTGTATATATAATCATTCATTGCGTTGTTGTCGGCCAAGTCATACTGCAAATGAACTCTTTGTGACCATCATTATTATCCTCTCTTTTTCCGTTGCTTTGTGTGCCGCCCAAAAAGGTTGCTGGCAAGTGACATGCGCAAATGCAATTCCTTGGGAGCCGGGAACTGCTATTGATTGATGGAAGACATCCGGCGTTCACCAGTTGAGGTTGGTAGATTATCTGATTCTAGTTGGTGGATGTTGGTGGTGTGAACCTATTTGAAACATATTAGTGAAATTGGGTCATTTCCGAAGGTAAGGGTAAAAAAAAAACATGTTTGAAACCACCAGCTATAGTACTATTTACAGGGTTCTTTTCATCCCAGGTGGTTGTTTAGGATCTCTTCCATCATCAATACAGCAGGGCAATATCCCAGCTAAAGAACCATGGTTTGACTCTGTTGAAATTGCAGGCTTCGGAATTGGATCTCCAAATCACCAGTGACAACTGAGATCCAAAGGCTGATTCTTGGGGGACACACACACACACACAAACACAAATGGTGCATCATATCATCATTGGATTTGTAGACCTTACCATGGGTCCATCCATCCAAACACCGGAACGAACTGAGAAGGGATGACGACAGGATCACCAGTCAACACACCGTTTTCAACGGTGGTCAGGAGGTATTTGGAGGTCAAGGGTGAAATTGATGTTTTTGCAAACAAAAGAACACACAAAACAACCAGCTTCTTCAAGTCATGACCCGGATCGATTCCCTAAAATGGAGGTCACGTTTTCAGCCATGAAAAGGTCACTTATAGGTCCAAACAGGGTCACTCTGAAGAAAGTAGAATATCGTGTGGAATTTATAGTTTCCACATCCGTTGTTACTGCTTCCAAAGTGGCAATTTTGTTCAGGGGTCTGCTCCCAACTTGCCCAAAGATGCCACATCTGAACACAAACCTTGCGTAGCTACTCTGATCCGCTATGGGTAGGTGGAATCGTACCAGACTTTGGAGCATTCACTGAGTAGGAAGGAACTCCTCTGACAGAGTGGGGTATGCTCCAAAGGCATGGGGAAGATCTTCGATATTAATAATCTACTACAAATATGTCGATACATCTAGTGTACTTCAGAATATGACATGGTAACACGCGCAGTCAACAGTTTGGACCCCCCAAAACCTAAAATTAACCCTCTAAGGCTGAACATCAACACATGTTTCCAAGAAATGCCCAGATGCTCCATGGGATGGGCATATTTATCAAACTCTTTCCTTGCCTTGATGTGGCCAGATCCTTCATGTAGGTAAATAACCATAAATCATCCATACATTCCTGGGCAAATTATCCAAGAATTCCTAAACCTGAGTTCCTGGGGGATTTGGGGGGTAGATTCCCTTACAAACAAACAACAAACACCGACATTTCTTAATGACCAACCGGCGGGATCAAAGGTCCACCCAAAGCAATCATAGATCCACCCAAGCGAATGAGCACTTAGGCCCCACACACGTGTACACGCTTGCATGGCTCCACGCAAACCATTCGCACCTCAATACAGAATAGTTCATTGCTTTTTTTTGTTCGAGGAAGAAAAAACCCTTAGGATACAGATTACAACTATGGTAAACATATATACCTATACTTTTAAATAGGTTGAATTATGACAAATGGTAAATGACAACTGTAAGTAAACAAAGCATGCATGCATCCTATGGGAGCATGTTAGAATAACACAAAAAAATCCAAGTCGGTCCCAAACTTTGCCCAAACTGGTAGGATCACGAATCCTCGGGTTTCCAAGGAGAATGTTTGATTGTATCTTGGGTTCCTTGTGCCACAATGCTACTGCAAAGTAGAGACTCATAAAAGGGCCATTGATTGACAAATATTGCCTTGCCAGCGTTAGCAGCAGCAAGGGGTAAGGAAAACTGCTGATGTCAATACACTATCTTCATGTTTGAAAAACATATCCGTGTCTTTTCAAACAAGTAAAATTGAAAGCAGTGGTGGTTCGAAGGTTCATTGATAGACAAGGCATACTTCCCTAAATCATCTTGCATCAGTAATCATTCAGTGATCATACCCTAAGAATCCAGACTTCTTGCTGTCGGACTTTTGTTTCGAAAAATCCCATTCCCACGGGACTGGATTCCGGGAAATGCCGGACGCTCAGGACATACAAACAGATCCTTAGGGATGATAGGAACCCCCGCGGGAGTTGAAACCCACCACCACTGCCACACGACCTCAGCCGAGGCAACACACTGGGGGGTACGTTTTGATGCTGTTCAAAACAGTGGGGAAACCATCAAAACAAAATTTAACTACTGTTGAGGGAAGAAATCCTGCACCACCGCTGGACCACCTGGGATGTATAAAACCCTGTAAATAATGGGAAATTTACCATATCAACTGGTGCAGGATTTCAGCCATCAACAGTAGGAAACAAATTGGTGCCCTGTTAAAGGTTGAACTTTTAGTGAAACCTCATCAAATTTGAAGGGACTAAGGGTAGAAGGGACGATCCCAAAGATTTGCCGAGATAAAAGATAGGAGACAAACACGAGACTACAAAAAAAAAATGACTTGGAATATCTTAATCATCGTTTCTTGTTGGCGATTGATTTGTTTCTTGTTGGTGTTGATTTGGGAAGTCTGGGTCAAACAAATGTATTGTCCTTGTTGGTACAGAAATTCTGAGATGGAATGATAGGTTCTTCCCTTATCAATCTTATCATGTTGATGTCGTCTTAAGGCCTTAAGGTTTCGACAAACTCCCTGGCCTTTGTTTTAGAACAATTAAAAAACCACATGTTGACTGTTGGAACCTTTGATGACGAAGGTCATACATTAAATCCTAATCGAGGTACGGTACTCAGGAGTGATATCATGAAAATCTAAGGGGCCCAACCACCCCAATGCCACCCCGGAACCTTTCCGAAAAACAAGGCCTTGTTAAAGGACTATTAAAACCCAGGAGTGATGTTTTTAACGCCTCAATGTTTGGCCTCAGGAGGGACGTTTTCCCTTGGGGGAGTTGGACCCCTTTAGAATCCCATGATTTTTGAATGGAATCCATCTTGAGCTTGAGGAATTTTGGAAAATGTGGACCCGCAAAAAACGATGGGGGAAAAGAAACAATCCCGTCACTGTAAACCTCCCGAAATTTTTGCTCGAATGTCCCCTTGGAAGGGGACCATTTTACAAAGAAACTTCATCTTCCTTGCGTATATAGATCTACACATGACTCTCGAAAATGGGTCATGTCATTTCATTTAAGTTCAATGTCAAAACAAGCTCTCAGAATGGGTCCACATCATGTTGCAATCAGCAATTTCAATTAGGAATTTGATTATCAGGGCAGAATTGGAAACAGGGACCACCATTCAAAGCAAAGTATAACCTAAGCAAATTCCTGGAATACGAAATGCATGAAAAATCTTCAATCTTCAGAGGCCTCTTGTTCTTGCAAAGGCGCTGGGCACCAGCATGACATGGGTCTGCTTTTTTCCAGCAGAAAAGCAGCAGTTCTTTGGGTCTGAATTTTGGATGTCAGCGAGGGTATTCTCATATATCTGGGGCCATCTTTTCGTGAAAAATGTTGCTTGCACGAAGGTCCGAGCCCGGTGTTGAAATGGTTGGGTTCCAGGCTCAGGGTGGTATGTCAAATTCAACTATTCCACTGATACCTTGAGATTCAGTCCTGAAAAACTCCAATATTCCATGATTTGTAGCCACTGGCTGAAGCGTTCCTTCTGCAGATCATCCCAGATATATGTTGGTGGTCACCACTGCCGGCATTGCCCAAAATTGAAACCTATTCGGATGAACCAAACGTTATTGATAGAAATCATCAAAAAGGACACCCTGAGAACGTGAATCAGGAGTCACCAAAGAATTGATGTGGAGAGTGCTGAAAGCCTGGTAGTAAAATCTACATGGATGAACCACCTGAAATTAATCATCCAACGATATTGAATCTAGTATTCAACCTGTATATGAAAACCTTTGCAACCTTGTCAGACATTTCGGAGGTCTCATTAACTCACTCCAAATTCATTCCTCACAATCTCAGGGAGGGAAAATCCTTCATTTTCAAAAATCGGCTTTGGGATTCATCTCTTCTGTAAAAAAATCCACATGACAGATATTGGACCTAAGGGCTCCTCACTCAGGACTATGTGTGCCACTGTCGATCAACTCTTTATATCGCGGTGCTTATCCCATAATGACGGGAATCCTTATAATCCCTAGTCTTCCAAAACCCTGCCGAGGTCTGGTCTTTTGGGTAGGTTTTTTTGGGTCCAAATACCTCCAAACCCAACCCGAGTCCCTAGACCAATTTTTAACACAGAAATGTCTGTTTTTAGTGGTTAAGGGGCTCAAATTTCAGACCCTTGGAGGATTCAGGTAGTGACTATTGACTATTGATTAGGTGAAGCCAAGTGACACAATTTGAAAAACAATGATGTTTTCACCTACCCTAAGAATCATTGGACCCTCCAATAGGGGGGTTCGAACCTGTGTTTTGCAGGGGTCTGGGTCCTCGAAATATCCAATGTTTGAAGGGTCAGGATTCTTACATTACTGAAGTTTAATAGTCTTCAAAAAAAAGTCGACAGGTGGACACCTGGCTGAGTCTCGAGTGAGGGGGACCAATATTGCACAACATTGTGTGTATTCATGTGTGAAATCCGAAGCACATCACCAGTTTGGATTGTTTTGGATAATTTGGAGGGCCTCTCTACTTCGAAATATTCCAAATGAGCAGTGATCAAAACCCACCAGTGACATTCATACTCATTGGTCTCATTGGTTGGGATGCTTGCAATGGCTTATAATCCCTTTAGAATTGGGTAATCCACTAGATAGACCAAACCAAAACCAGGGTATTGATCGCTCAAATATACTCAGAAGCATTTTTTTCGATTGTTCCCTCGGAGTTCACACTTCATTCAGATGCGGCAATGTTTCACAAGCCACTCTTTCATCCAACACCATAATGTCTCGTATCGGCCATACACAAGCAGAACCAAAGCTACCTGACAAATGGCATTGCAGATTGTCCCAACAATACCCATCTTGTCAATCTCCATGAAAAGCATAAAGCCCGCGAAGAAGAAAGCCAGTGTGCCCAAATATACCAAAGTAGTCCGCACCTGCGAAAAAGCCGGGGAAACAAACAAAAAAAACGAAACAGGATCCCTACCAACATCTAAACCGTTGAGACACATAGGGGGCTTATATAAATCTTATAATGTTACCACAACATGTTTTAACAAAAATGTGTCTGATTCCAATGAATCACAAATAATCTCAACAACTTATGTCTAAACAAACATCTTCATCCAATGGTTGGTTAAGGTTCTCGGTTTACTGTCCTATGGGAATTCGCAGGTTCTAGAAAAATATGTTTTCCTTGGGAATCGTATTGAATTGTAACATACAGTAGATAATAGTAGATGTTACCAACCTCAAATCAAGTTCATTTGAAGGGTTTTTTCTCACTAAGTTCAGTACTAAACTACCCTTTGGGACGATCACATGTGACGTTACTACAAGAAACCAATACGTTTTAGAAATGTAGCGGCTATACCGTATGATAATGTCAACTCTGAGATGCCGTATTTCTCCAAAAAAATGTTGGACACCTCCCTACAGAGGTCATATGACTATGTATCTTGATCCTGTAGAACTAAGGGTTCCCTAAAAGACCGGTTCTTACTTTAGTGTATCAATTGAATTCCAAAAACACCGGCCACGTCAACCCACACAACCAACTAAACTCAACTCCCAACTTCTCCATTTAGATCAAGCATCCTCGCACTCAGTGGCAACAAAAAAAACCGCTACTGTACATTCCAACCAGAATGGTGCAACTGCCAATTCCATGGCTTGTCATAGTTATACATTCCTAAAACATCTCTTTGCATCCCTGTATAGTTGCATACAGAACGAGCCCAACCCCTTCTCAGTGAAAGCTGCTATTGGAATCTGCAAATGACAATGATTATAAAGCCGATTTTCTGACAAATTACGGTACCTCCCTTCAACTAACAGTTCGCCCCTGAAAATTGATACTTGGAAAATGATCCAGGTGCTATATTAATTTCAGGGAGGGACCCTTCTCCGAAATATCTCCCCCTTTCTCTTCAGAAAAAAATCCATCCCGCCAAATCAAACCGGACCCAGTTTTCCAATCGCGTCGATCCGGGAGCAGCAAGGATATCACAGAGGTACCACGCCACTTTGAAGGTAACGACCAACCAAATCAAAGAGGTTGAAAGTAAGGCGTGAACCTCTGATCAAATCCCCCTAGACGACTGGGTCACGAACAAAAAAGAAAACGGCCTTACTTGGAGGATCATCCCGGTTAGTAAGTGGTGAATACTCATGGTTCGGAAGTCCCCTAACTGGGGTTATTCCCCTTCCAAATGGCCTAAATGGCTTATAAATGGGGGATACGAACCACTTAGCAACTGGGATGATCCTCCAAGTACTTTCATGGTTTAATAGGGATCCTTAGAATGTTGGACGCTAATCCACATGCAACTAGGTAGTATAATCCCCAATATACCCTAAACAACCAGGTTTTTTTTTCGCACAAAAACACCAAGAACATGCCCAAACCACACACCATCTCAGGAGGTACTGTTGATGGAAGAAATGCGGCACCACCTGACATGTATGAAAACCTGTAAGTAGTGGGATATTTACCTTATCAACTGGTGCATGATTTTTTTCCATCAACAGTATGACTGGATGTTGTTTGTTTTTTTCCTGGAAAGAGAAAATCCTCCACACGTAGATTGATTTCTTCATGAATATGATTGATTGCAACTTATGTCCGAGCGGAAAATATATAGATAATTAATGATAATTATCTACAAATCACATAAACCAGGTTCTTCCTAACGTGACCTCCATTTAGGTGTCAAAAGGCACTTCTCAAAATCAAATTGCCTTTGGTTTGGAAGGTATATGCCACTTGCCACCCGTACCAAACCCATCCAGAACCACAAAAAAACACTCATCTTTAAACAAACGACTCGATGCTCCACAAACACTTGGTGTTGTTAGCTTTGTCTATGCTGTGTGTGTGTGTGTGGCAATGCATCACTTGCAAACATCACTTTCAACCCCCAAACCCCCCCAAAAAAATATTACTGTAGTTCAACAACTTTTGTTCAATGACAGAAAGAACAACTACATCTTCAAGTGGTGGATTTTCCACTGCTATGTTAGTTTCATGGAGGGTAAAACAACAAAAGAACCCCGGTCTTCGCTTTTTCTTCAGGCCAGGAAACAGGGCCACCTGCTTGAATTACGGCAGCTCGTGAATCCAGAGATGAACTCCAGGCACCGGTACACATCAACACAGCATAGCTGAGTGGCAAATGTGCTGAGGAAGCACTTTTCAAGAGCTCCTTGTCGTTTTAGAGTTCGGTTGGTTGGTTGGTTAGTTGGTGGGTTAACCTTCAATAAGGCCGGCTTAATATGGTTGCGGTTGGGGGGTGGCATTTGGTTGGTGTTTTTTGTTGCCCGCCCTAAGAATCATGAAGGACCCCTCTTTTTGTGTGCAAGGGGTTTGACTCTGTTTAGCAAAGCAAGACCAAACACATCAAACAAAGAAACCCACCCAAAGGTTAATCCCTTCCTCACCCTATTGCAACTCCCCATACACTGAAACAATGCAGGGGGGCCCCCCATGACATCACCCAACCTGACTTTCCCCGGCCTCGCGTAAAGGTCCTCGGACATAATCGGTGAAACGCTGCTCGCTGCCATACCAATGATTAATGGCAGCAAGAATTAGCTCCTTGGGCTCAAGGCTGAGGTTAACCAACAAACTCTGGATGTCCCAAAACCCAACTGTTTAGCCTAGAAATCCAGGTAGGTCCTAAGAAAAGGGATTCATCTTCCACCATTTTTGTGGGGTTACTCCCTGGAAAACTAACATAATTTCTGAAAATCAATGGTTGGAAGATGTACTTTCTTATTGTAGTAGTCCCTTGTTGCCGGGCACATGTCCATTTTCAGCGGGGGTAGACTAATTGTGTTGAAACAAATCCTTGCATTTGTTTAAAATACTCCCTATACATCTAAACAACCAATAACTAATATAGAATCAGTGTTGTCACACCTGTATGTAGGGATCTTTGTCTTTCCTGGGTATGACAACTTTGCTAGACGGAGTGGACGGAAGGACATCCGATCAAGTCTTAATTTCATGGGAATCAGAGGTGGCCCCGTCAATGCCACGTTTCTGAAAGAAATCGCCGGCCTTATTAAGGGACTATTAACTACCATTGTCCCTTAACAAGGCCTTACTTCTCGGGGGGGGCTGATTGGGGGGGGGTCCCCTTAGATGTCTCGAAGTTAATTAAGCTTGGGGGGGTTGAGGAGGCTATTCCTCCATTCATAGCTCGCTCCTCTTTGGTTACCAGGATCCCAAAAGAGTGTCTAGAAGGGAGATATAACCACAGCAAATCCTAGCTCTGAAAATGTAAGTAGCTTTAGTGTAACCTGCAACTCACAAATTCTCGACCACTTACATGTTTTTTTTGAGTCCCATAATCCCGGCCAAATTACCATTATGCCTATAGCCTAAACTGTTCGGGCATTTTCGGGGGATGTCCTTACACTATCTTACACTCACCACCATCTGGTGGAATTCCGTCAGTTTCAATCAATCCGCTTTATGTTCACCAAACAAAGAATTGTCTTCGGGATGATCCATGGAGCAAGGATTCCTTATGGATTCCTTACCACGTCACTAATGGGCAGTGTTTGGTTCGACTTGGACTTCCCTGAAACTTTGCCCCTTAAAAATAGGTCTTTTGCCCCAAAAAGGATAGGCTTGTCTCCCCAACCACCATTTTTCAGGGGCTATCTTAGTTTCAGGTAATTTTCATATCTCTAACTCTTTGTCCCCCCGTCCTTGTCTTCCTGCATTCGACATTCTGCTTTTCCGACATCAAATTCTTCAAGTTGTGAGATCAACGCATGTTTTTCTTGCATGGAAGCGCGAATCGAGTGGAAACACCTACGGCGTTTCAGGTAACCCCAAAAACACGGCACGTGGAATCGTGGAATGTGGATTCTTTTTTTTTGCAAGCCCACTGTTTGGTTGGAGAAGCCATGAAATAGATTGAAATGGAACAATTTGAATATACATTGCATTCTTTTTCAATCAATACATGTATCATATATTTATTTAAGTTGAGAACCAATTCGTTGGTGTTGATTATGAACTGCCATATTTGAAGTATACACATGTCTTTGCAAATATGGGCTCATCATCCAAAAGGAGGGACCATTCTCTAAATGGCTTTGAGTTTCCAGGAAATACCCAAGTCATCCTGTGAAGAGGTTAGGTGACAGCCAACTAGAGAACTAACTTAGCTTAGGCAACTTGAATCCCTTGGATGTCTAAAGTTGTGTTGTGTTTGAAGCGTCTCTCCATTGAAGGGAAATGTCGCACAATCATAGGCACTTTGCTGAACAAAGCGCCAAACTTTCTCTTCCACAAAGTGGGCCCCGGAATAAAACCGGTGAAAAAAGCAGTACAACAGCAAAAAATATTTCGCGGTGAAAAACACCGAGGGAAACCCATTTATAAAGCCATCTTTAAAGTTATACTCCAGTTTTCCATTTATAAGCTTGGATTTGCATATATAAGATGCTTATAAAAAGTACTAAAAGTGATCTAAAAAGTAAAACATCTTCTCCAAATGGTGGTTTCTCATGGTGATTTATCATGGTAGAATCCTTAAAAAGATATCACAAAACAAAAAAACAACATCCAAGTAAGGCCCCATGTCACCTCATCTAGAGTTGTTGAGTTGTTGATTTCAACCCATCTGAAAAAATATTAGTCAACATGGATTCATCTTCCCCAAGGATCGGGGTGAATCTGCCCCAAGGCCCAACGACCCACACCTCCAGGCTGGCAAAGTAGCCATAAACATGCCAATGTAACTGCGTGTGCGACCCAAATGTAACATGCTAAGCACGTTGTAGATGAGTGAAGCCACATAGCAACCAAAGATAAGAACTGCAGTTTGCTTGGCCGCAAAGAGTGGATTTATCACCTGAGGATTGAGTCAATACCATCTTTACAACTCAGCCACAGTTACCTAAAATAATTGGCATACTATGGGTTTGCAGGTGGTACCTTTTATGTGGGGAAAGGGGGAACTCCCATAGAATCCATGTATGGTATATTTGCCTACATTTGATTGAATTTTTACTGTAAATGTAAGGAAATATACCATACATGGATGCTGTGGGACTGGATCATTTCAGTACAACTAAGCTTGAGTTCTCGACGATTGCAGCTCAAGAGATAGTCATATGCCACCGACCTCTCCTTCGAGAGGATTTGAAACTGCAATTTGATACTGTTGATGGAAGAAATCCTGCTAACCACCTGGGATGTCTAAAACCCTGTAAATAATGAGATAATCCGCAACCTTCACCTCAACTGCATGGTTATATAGCTAGGTTTCTGAACCATCAACAGTAGGTCAAACAATCCCAACCACCTTTTTCACTCGATCCAACCCTAACAATTTCCGAATAATAATGCCTTCATCACATACCTGTGTAGTAAATGTAGTAATTTTCATCCCCAACAAATCCGCTAAACAACCTTTAAATGGGGCAAGAACCCCTTGCCAAGTGACGATCCGTTTGGAAGGATTGGCTTTCCGAAAAGCTGCCAACTCGAAGACGCACCACAATCCTGACTCTGAGTTCAGTTGTTGTTGTTGTTGTTGTTGTTGTTGTTGTTGTTGTTGTTGTTGTTGTTTTTGTTGTTGTTGTTGTTGTGGTTGTGGTTGTGGTTGTGGTTGTGGTTGTGGTTGTGGTTGTGGTTGTGGTTGCGGTTGTCGTCGTCGTTGTGGTTGTTGTTGTTGTTGTGGTTGTGGTTGTGGTTGTTGTTGTTGTTGTTGTTGTTGTTGTTGTTGTTGTTGTTGTTGTTGTTGTTGTTGTTGTTGTTGTTGTTGTGTAGTTATAGTCTCGTTGGTGGTTTCAACCCATTTGAAAAATATTAGTCAAAATGGATCATTTCCCCAGGTAGGGGTAAAAATAAAAAATATTTGAAACCACCACCAAGTGGTTGTTGCGAGTGGACGGCAACCTGTACTCCTCCTCTGAATTCAGGAACTTCAGTCGTAGTAGGTTGAACATAGGGAGAATCAATCGAGTCTTCTTAAAAAATCTGTTCACGTCAAACCCACTGATGAAAACCCTCCCTGAGGGCCTAACAGTTCGCACCTGAAAATAGGCCGTTTGGACCCAAAAGGAAACGATCGTATTCCATAGTATTCCAACCATGGATTTTCGGGTGCGAACTGTTAGTTTCAGGAAGGGTATACGGGTATACTACCCTGGAATCCGGATCGATGGCGATCGCCATTTTTCCTTTCACTACGGTGCACTTGGGGAGCGAAATGGGCACCGGGCATATTTACCAAGCCAGTTTGTTTCACAACATGTGGCGCAACATTCTGCTTTCATCTTGGTGGGTACCCAAGGGTAGCGTAGATTTTGGGTTGTGATGGCGATGAGAAAATCGGTTCACGAAACCACGGCCACGATTGTGGTCCCAAAATCTTGAGGTGAAAATTGCTCTACAAAATGGGGCATATCTACACCTAGACATCCGAATACCTATTGAGAAGGTGCTTCTCCTGAGAATGCTTTTAGGGGTTCCTTTCACACCTACTGACCAGGTATTTGGAGGACTTTGCATGACCAGGGTGTATTCCATTTTTGGTTTCCAATATGGGGTGTTGCAACAATTTTGAGCAACAAAAACAGATGGTCAAATTATGGAAGATGGTTTGTGATGGGAACCCCAAATAACATCATATATAGTAAGTTCTCGAGAAAACAGAACAACTGGAATCCCCCCAAACATGAGGAGCAAAACCATCTCCATCCCATACGTTGACTGGTTGCGTCATAGTGATTCCCATAATGGACTTTCCTCCAATCTCTATTCTAAAAGGATTTTTTGGATAGGTGCATGGAAATCAGACTATCAAAAATTCATTCCACCTACGGAATGTAGAGTATATAATGTATATAATATATATATATGTATATAATATTCTAATTTTCCAAGAATGTAATAATATATGTAAATATAAATATATATTTTTTTTTTCTGTGTATACTGAGTTCGCTCATCTCACATCTCTGTGGCCAAGGGTAGTGCAATCCATTGAACAAAAATTACCCAAGCAGGTTTGAGTTTTCTATCGTGGAGGTTTGAGGAAGAGGCCGAACTAAAATCCAGCAGTGTTTCAGCAAGTTTTGTACCAAATCCTTGCAAATGTTCAACACCCTGTTTAGACAAAACAATTTGACAAAGCCAATATTTTGGGAGGTTGAGTATTGATCATTCTTCTGCTATTCTTCTGAAATATGTAAAAAAACAAATACGCGATTGTAAAATCTATTGATTCCTTAACCGTACTTGAAACAGCTGCAACTTTGAGGATACAGCAAATAACCAAAATTTGGGAGGACTACAAAAAAAGATGTGTCCCATGAAAAGGTGAAAACCACTTTCATTTTTCTTGTCCGCCATGACTTAGTAGGGGCCCTTTTTTAAAGGTGATATTTTCTAGCATAAATCCTCCCTCAGGGCCTAACAGTTCGCCCTGAAAATCGGCCATTCCAACCCAAAAAGGAAAGGATCGTCTTTCAAATATCCATTTTTCAAGGGCGAAAATGTTGGTTTCAGGGAGGTTTTAGATACACCTTTTGGGAGAGAATTGGAGAAACGGAACTGGAAGAACCTTTTAATAACGAGTCAACTGGTCACTGCTCCCCACGACACATTTGCCGCTGAGTTTCGTGAAAAATAGGGGGGACTCCATAGGACATGTAACTCCTCGGAGAGGCGCAAGAATCCTGGCGGAACGTCAGTGAGATGCATGTGTGACGGAACCGTCACGATCCTTTTTGAGAAACATATGGGTGTTTCCGAAAATAGTGGTACCCCCCAATCATCCATTTAAATAGGGTGTTCCATTATAAACCATCCATTTTGGGGTACCTCTATTCTTGGAAACACCCCATATATGATATAATACCAATCATATTCCAAAGAGTGCTGTTGTTCAACGTAAGGTAATATGGTATATGGGCAGCCCTTATCATCTATATATTCAGCACCCTTTGGAAGATCCAGGTATAGATATATATATATATGGTTGTTTCCTTAAATGGTGGTATCCCCAAAACATCCCCAAAATGATCATTTTTAGTAGGAAAACCCATGGTTGTTGGGTACCACCATTTAAGGAAACACCCATATACTGTATATTCACTTGCGATCAGCTCAGCTTCAATAGAATCATCTCCTATAGTTATTATGAAAATTTTGTCTCCGCGACACTTGGTGTTGCTTTTTTTGGTGGAAAATAATCGGAGCTCCAAATCACCGGACCATGCAACGGTTGGAAGCCGTGTGTCAAGATTAGGAGTTCCAAACTTTGAAATTTGCAACCATTTTTTTCAATTGTTATTTTGTTTTGGGGGGAGGGAGGGGGATGTTGAAGTGATCACATATGGACCCGTTTGAATGATCTCCAACTACTTGGAGGATCATCCCATTTAGCAAGTAGTTAGCAACCATGATTAGTAAGTCCCCTAACTGCGGTCGTTCCCCTTCCAAATAGCTTAAATGGCTTATACATCGGGACTAAGTACTTACTAAGTGGCAAGTTTAACCATCACTTATGTCACACCCAAACCAAAGCAGCGGGGCAAACAAAATGTGGGCCTCCGAGACCATAGACGCCTTTCTCCATGTTGATCTCATCCGTCCTTGGAATATTAGATGACTACAAGGTGGGCCGCTACAAGGTTATAAGAAGTGTGAAATTAACTCCACAAAAATAGGGGTTATTTCACCCCTTTTACCAATTCATAACGCCATTTACAGGGGGCCCCAGTTACTCCATTGTATACCCATCGTAAGGGGCCCCACCTTGTATGTCGTCAATGTTGGTCCGACTTGTGCAACTTGTATATGTCGTCTTAAGGTAGATTCAGATACTACATGAAACAAGATACAAAGTGGGCCCCTACTGGCTAGTACATGGAGTCATAACCCCTTCAAATGGCCTTATAAATAGATAAACGTGGTTATAACCCTCACTAGTGGAGTTATAACCCCAGTTATAACCTTATAACTGCTAAGGGGCCCACCTTGTAGGAGTTGGATTTTCATACATAGTCCACCTTCCAAAGTATTCGGTTGCAAAAGACAAAAGATCATCTTCCTCAAAGGAAGAATCTGGTACCTGGTACGTTCCCCCCCAAGAAAAACAAAGAACGTATATAATCAGCTGGGAAAATGACAACCAGATTTTCCAAGAAGTCAGAAATCTTCCAAACGCGATATTGACTGCTCCCTACTGTTGATGGAAGAAATCAGGCACCGCCTGGGATGTATAAATCCCTTTAAATAATGGGTTTTTTACCATATCAACTGGTGCAGGATTTCTTCCATCAACAGTATGACTGCTGTCCCCCAATCAAAACACATATATGTTGGATCTACACCCACATCCAGAATTCCAGTCTGGTGCTGGTTTGCGGGGGTCAGCTCCATTCACCCACGGGAGAAGCAGGGTTTTTGCATGTTTTGTGGGGTTACATGTTTTTTTCCCGAACGTTGTTTCATACAAAACCCTTAGGGAAAACCCTGCTAAAAGTTGAACTTTTAGGTGGGTTACGTGTAACTTCCCACTAAAACTCCAGGGGGAGCTATCTGAATAAGGCGAAATGAATCTCACTAAGATGTGCGGAACCCCCGGTTTTGTAACTGTTTATGTTGTTCTCCAAGACTCTGATGTATACAGACCACGTCCAAAAAGCAGGTTGTGGGTCGGCTGAATAGCAAGACATATGGCAAGATCATGTAGCTGAAAATCAAGGAGCCGGCCGTTGCAATAGCAATCCAGGGAAAATAGGCAATTTCGTCGCTAAAGGATAAGAGAGAGATTTCCACTTTAAAGGGAGAAACCAAAACTCCAGTAGCAACCAATGCGAAAGTAATGCCTGCTACCAAAATCCACAAGAGTAATGCAATATGCCAGCCAAATTGGAAGAGGAGTGCCAGAATCTTTTCTGATCCTTTGGTACGCCATGTATGTGAGAAGAAAACATCCTTGGATTTGCGACTCGGATCGACGGATGGAAAAACTAAACAAATATTATCCCAGATGGTTGTTGAATGGTGACTTCGAGAATAAAAAAATCACCAAAAAAGAACAACTAAAAACCCATATGATTCTCCCAAATGAGCGATTGAATTGGGTAGTATTTCATCCCCTATATAACCTAACCAACCAGGGGACCTTTTTTTCATTGCTCAAAATGGTTGTTTTTGCATGGCGATTTCCTCCCATGGATTCCCAACAAATCCAAGGTCAGGAACCCTGAAAAATTGTACCTCCAGTACCTTCCCTTCTGGTGGGGGAACGTTTCATGGTGGATTTTCTGAACCAAAAAAATCAACAAAGAAATCCCAAGGTTAAAGAGATAGCCCTTACTAAAGGTGGCTTATTTTATATAGAATTTAATCCCTACAAAATGGTACCTGCATGGGTAGTAAAACCATAGTAAAACGTTCAACACAAAAAACAAAAATCCAAGCATCATAATGTCCAACTCTTTTAGTCTTGTTCCATAACTCAGCTCGTTTCTCTTGAGGTAAATCAGCCGGTGAAGTTCTCCACAAAGCGCCCCTGTTTGCTAAGGTGGCGGCTAAGGAAATGCCACGTATCATCTCCTGGCTGTCAAAGGTTGTCGCGTTTTGTTGGGGGATAATTGTCATCTCGGATTCTATGACAGGATTCCTGAAATTGGGTACATAAACCCTAATTTTGGATACATAAACTTACATAAACCCTACTTTTTGGGTACATAAACCTTACTCTTGGATTGATGATCATCCCCTATTGTTTGGAAACCATGGGAGTTTGGACCCGACCCGTTGTTTCCACATCAGTTTTCGGCCTCGTCGCATTCAAAAAAACAACCGTCAACCACGTCAAATTTTGATGCTTGAGCCACCCTTGTGCATTAATTATTAGTCACACAAAACGTCGTTTCCCAGAAAAAAAATCCGGCTAAAATACAAAAAACTTTGAAAAACCACCACCTACATGTCCACTTCTTGTGGCTTGGTCCACAATTTCAAGTTGGCACCAAACACCTGTTTTCCGGCGAATCAAAAGTACCTGGGATATTCGTCCACAACAACTTCTGGTACAGTCACGTCACGAGTCGAAGGGTTGTTGGCCCAGTTTCTTTTCTTTTAGCCACAAGTGTTACCCATAGGATCAATGTATGGTATAGCATTCTATCTACATTTACAGTAGTTGTTTTCTGTTGAATACTATGTAAGTCAATGTATCATACGTTGACACTCTAGGTTAGCCAACTGTTACTGTTTGTGGATGAGCCGCGATTAGAGCCTTTCCGGGGAGTATGATTCCTTAATCCTATGCCACTGAAATTAGTATTAACCAAACTTTAACCATTGATTCACACCGGATGTGTTTTTTTTCGAAACACATAGGTTCCATGTATGGATTTTTTGGGGAAACACCCCCCTCCCCAATATGTTCAATCAAAAAAAAACACAACAATCCATCACAATCAGCCTCCGTCCTGCTCCACTTCCAAATGACTCATACGTTCACGACGACTTTCACTGGTAGAATTACTCATGAAGGTCGTCGATGTACATCCATTCCTCGGACTCGGAAGCTCCAACGTAGTGCCTGCGGAGGAGTAACCACCTGCGGGTGATGCAGCTTCTAGATCACATACATCACCTTAAGACAGAAGTTGCGAGTCGAGTTCAACCAAAAAAGGCACCTTGAAAAACAAAAAACAAAAAAATATGAAGGGAAGACAAAAACTGGAACAAATTATATGATCAAAATGTTGCTACAGTTGTAGAATGCCATTTTTGGATAGGAATTTGTGGCAAAAAAAAGCCTTGGGAAGAAACCTCAAACCTGAGACAATTCGTCTCAAAATCACTCGCAAATCCAACACAATACTCTGAGTGATTTCCTACTAATAACATAGATGAAAACTTACCCTCCGTGAAACTAACCATGGCCGTTTGCAAACAGGGCATCCCAAAGCCCCTGAAAACAAGGCATCCCAAAGGAAAAATTAATCTTGCAACCATTTGTCTTCAGGACATATTAGGTTTAGGGAGTGTAACAAACCAGCAAGATCAATGTATAGTACCCCCTGGTAAACTAACATAGCAATGGGAATATCCCCATTTTTTAATAGGAAATGCATCTTCAAAGGGTCCATTTTCATCCATGTTCCATTGCTATATTAGTTCACAGGAGTGAATATTTACCTACATTTACCATACAAAGTCAACTAAACCTATGTAGGCAGAATATATACAAACGTCCCATGGATTCGTCAGGGTTGTCAGGGGCATCAAGGTGTCACCGAATTGGAGGTATCAACACCAATCCATACTTGATTTACCTGTTGATGGTTCAGAAATCCGCTGAACTCACCAGTTGAGGTGAAGATAGTTTATCTACCACTATTTACAAGGTTTAAGCACCATTTCAGGTGGTTGGGAATGGGATTTCTGAACCATCAACAGTATTTCATCTGGAAAGCTTGCACGGTTGAGGGGCCCCAAAGATTTGGGTGCACCCCGGCACCTCCACGCAAAACACCACATGAGGTATTACTGGTATCACTATCACTGGTATCATTGGTATCGACCCTTTGGCAATGTTTGTACCAAAAACAAATGGTTTGAAACTCAATCCAAAAGTTCGTATTGGTTATTGGTATGCCGTGGTATGCCAATATATCAGAAGCACAAAAACTCAAAATGAATGGCTTATATATGGTTTTTTTGGCACCCTGAGCCAGACCTTTTTGTTGCCCAGTCACTCATGACATCAACGTTAAAAGTACCTTCACTATTGATATCGTCATGGATTCCTTTGCATGGTTGCAACGTCGATGGCAGAATTTCATCTGCTTCGAAACTATTCTCCACAGATTCGATGGTGACATCGGCTGCGTCATCCTTGCCACAACTCTGCTTGGCACCCATCAGACCCACTTGGATCACAGCACCCCAGGCCCGAGACACCGAGACACTGTCCTTTTTGTTGGGAAGTGGAGTGTGAATTAAGAAGTTAAGTGAACCTATGTTATGAAGAACACAATTTGACAAATACTCTATATCAAATCATGCATTATAAAATATGTATATGCATACAATGCATATCACAGGTTTGGAAGAAAACAAATCTTCCTGCTGAACTTTGTTTTTTTCAATCCAACTAGTGGGTGCTGAATGGCGAAATTGCAGGCTGAGCCAAGAAATTGCAACGTGAGAGGCAGGCTATGCTGGAAGTCCGGATTTTAGTCACTCTGAGGTACTTTGACCAAGGGTATCTTAAGGACATGTTTTTTTCTGTGAATAGTTTCTGTTGGCTGGATATTGCTCATTTGATATGATGTCTTTCAGAGGTTAATTTCCATGCCCATCAACATCTCCTGGGTGACTCATGCTAAGGTTGCCCAACATTTTTCTGCCAAAGATGCCCTGATTTGACTGGCTTCTGCACGTCTCCTCCACGCGGACAAAAATTGGTGAGTCATCCCACCACAAGTTGCTCAGAAACAAAAAAACGGGGTGAGTCAATTTCAAAGACTTCAATGTTAACTTATCCACACCCCCAATAACTATAGCAGCTAGTCCCTCGAAAGGGTCCATTTCAAAAGGAAACTTCATCTTCCAACCGTTGTTGTTCAGGGGACATCTTAGGTTGCGGGGGAGTAAGATTTACAATACCCTAGACACACGAGTATCTACTGACAAGATGTTTGGGGTATTTTGGGGTATCAGGGAATCGTCTAACCTCACCTGTCATGGCCGGAATCCTGATACTTGGATGTTCCAGGAACTTAGGATCAATAGTTAGTAAATGGCTTATAACTTATAACCTATACTTATAAATGGGGTATATTGGGGTTATAATCCACTTACCAACCTTTTATTAACTTCCTGGGATATCCAAGTAATGTGTATTTAAATCCCCGCACTATATATTGGGTTGATTAGTTTATCCCCATACCAAACGAAAACAAAAAATGAGTTTAGACCCCAATACCAATGCCTCGTAAGTTAAAAGCCAGGGATATCTAGGGAAAAGCTAATTTAAATGCCCTAAAATGACATACTGCCCCAAATTTAACATGGAACCTGAAAATGATGGGTTCCCAAAAGGAATCTCCTTGTCCAGGGACTTCTTTTCAGGTTCCATGTTGAATTTCAGGGGTGTAAGTCCATCCTCCAGCTTGTCTAAGTAAATCCATTAAAAGAAAAACACATCTTTCGAGCAAATGTTGGATTGCTTAAAGCTATCTTAGGTTTCGCGCAGGATAGACCCTTCGTGGACGTTGTGGAACCTTAAAAACAGGGAACAACCTGGTCCATCCCCAAACCCATAGGATCCGTGTATGTATGGTATATGTACCTACATTTGGTTGATTATGTTAAATGTAGGTAAATTCACCATACACGGATCCGAGGGGCGACACAAAACACTCTAGCTGATCCAAAGAAACCCGGACCGGACCTGATCTCTTCAGCAGCCCAGCCATATAGAGGCGGATCGTCTCGACCTTAGTGTTGAAATGTCGATATCATTTCTGTGAGAAACAGGGCCCCTACAATTATAAGTTATAAGTAAATTGGCTGAAAACAAACATAGGGGTGAAATAACATCACTTATATCACTTGCCCATTTATAAGGCCACTTAAAGGAGCTATAACCCCATTTACAACTGCTGGGGGGCCCACCTTGTATAGACATGCGGTTACCACCCCCAGTGAAAACGGTGTTTTGATCTATGTCTGTATGTTTTTAAAGGTCCAAATACCTGCTAGTTTTGCTGGTTTTCTTGGATCGTGTAGGGATTGGTCGTAGTAGTTGGTCGACCAACATGTCTCAACCCAGCTGAAAATTCTGCTCGTCAACTTGGATCATCTCCGCAAAGAGGGTTGAAAATAAACAAAATCGAAGCCACCACCTTTGACTAACTCCGAAAAACCTCCTGAGGTTTGGTATTTGGACCCCAAAAACATAGCAAAAAGCACCATCTCAGGAGGTGTTTGGATGGATTATGGTAGATAAATCAATCAAACCAATCATTTCAAATCCCTTTGGGTGGGACCGACACACCAATTGTGGCGATATCTCTATACTACCAAACCTTGATTAACGTGCAAGGCAAATCGACCCAACGTGGTGATGAAATGTTCCGCGGTAGGAAAGTATCGAAGCAAAAAAAACAAAAACAAAACTCCAACACATGGGGATTATCCCAAATGGTGGGCCACCCCGGAAGGAACATTGGGTAAGTTAAACCTGCAGTGAACATGTACAGTTCGAATCAGTTTGAAACATCAGGGGATATTCAATCTATCGTCCTTTGGGGTACCACTATTTTGGAAAACTTCATACATCTCCCATGCCATCAGTACTGGTGGGGGTGTATAGTATAGTATATATATATATATATGGAATTCATAAGCTCCCATATTTAGAAGAAAAAATCCCCTATAAAAACCCGAACAACACGAGTTATATTCACGGCTCTTTTTTCGAAACGGAAACTTGATACAGAATGACTTCCCAACGCGCTGGTGACCAGATTTTCCTTGGCTCAAGGGGCTACCAATGTCAGCTGGCTCCACAATCAATGGCAACCTGCTGGCAACTGAGACAACAAGGTACCGAAAAGGACCGATTTCGGAGGCCCATCAGATACATCAGATGTCCCGGGAAGTTAGGATCAAAGGTTGGGATCAGTGGATTATAACCCCAAGGAATACCCCATTTAGAAGTAGGTTCTAAGCCATCATTTACTAATCATTGATCCTAACTCCCTAGAACATCCAAGCAGGAATGAATAAACCCATGTTCAAGCATGTAAACCTGGGGGTATCTCGTGTTTCCTCCCTGTTATAAAGGGATTTTAGATACCCCAAGCTTAATAGCTCCATTCTAAGCACCAGCTAGATTTTAGTTGAAGTTTCCATTACCTGCAACTCATGTCCAAAGTGTTCATCATATACGTGAAAGTGTTTGGTAATACAATAGTCACAAGACCAATGACAGTTTCCAAACATTATGTCTTTAGAAAAGGCAACCGGAAGAGCAAGCAAGAAAACAAAGTTCAATGACCACTTGGGATGACTGACAGATTCATAAAAGTTCATTATCTCGTAAAAAGTAGTGGTATCCAACAAAAAAAAACATCTCCGGAGTGGTGCGAGGTTCAAAAACCACGGTCCAAACCAACCCAAAAAAACTTGCTGGAATAAATCCTTGATACAACAAACAAGTGGGTGATTTGAACAAACAGAATGATTTGGAATAATATACCGAAAGGGGCACATACTGGTATATCTCATGGATCCCATCATCCCATCGTTCTGGTGGACTCATTTTGAAATATATTCATAGAGATATAAACACATTATATATATATATATAAATAGAAAAAATAACATGTGATTTCTATATTGCTTCTAATATGTTTCTATGACATATGCAGTTTCGTGATATACCCAGTTACCTTCCACTTGAAGACACAATTTTGATGCTAAACTACCCTGTGTTCAACCAAGGCGACGGATCAGCGGCTTCTGAAACCACCACGGCCTACAGTCAAAGACCAAGGCGATCATGGAAAATATCACACCAACCGAAACAACTTCATACACCCCTGCAGATTAGCGGCTGGGTTCCATAATTCCCTGATGGTTTGTTTCAGATCATTTTCCTTTCTTTTCATGGGTGATTTTTGTAGGTTTCAGCCGTTTATCTTCCACGGTGTATCAAATATATAATGCAAACAAAAGGATACATTCACAAAGAAATGCCATATATTATATGTATTATTTATATGTGTATATATATATATATCAATTACCCATCAACTTTAGTGGGTCAAGGTGTATTTTCTTTAATCACCCCTTAGCAGTGCTAAGTGTTTTTGGACATCAAAACCTTGGATCTGAAACACGAATCTACGAGATCATCAGCCATTTTTCAGCTTAAGCTTCGTAAACCTGGACATTTTCCCTGCTTGGGGGCTGAACATCCCAACGAAAACATGGTTTGAGACCACCATGCTTAGGAATTTCACATATCGGGTTGACATCCATGCATCTCTATGGCATAATGGGTCGTCTGATATGTCCCAGGTGGGTGGTGCAGGATGAAACTCCATCCACATTTCCATATCCCCTCTTCATCCAGAGAGTGTGCTAGAACATACCCTCCCTGATGCTAACATCGCAGCTGAAAATGGATGGTTGGAAGATGAATTTCCTTTTGGGAAGGCCTATGTTCAGGGGCTATGTTAGTTTCAGGGAGGAGGATATCCCCATGAATCACATAAAAAAAGTTTCACCCAACAAAAAACATCCTTTTGTTTCAAGCCACAAACAGAGTGAAAATACTGTTACAGCAATCCCCTCCCCCCAACAGCACAGAAACTGCATAAACTGCAACAAACGATGGATTGAGCATGTTTATATTACTGGGTAGTTTTTCATCAACTATATAACCCAACCAACCAACGTTTTGTTACATTGCTCATGTGGAGAGCTCAGATATATGACCTATAGAATTCATGGCCTATATCCACCCTAGATCCACCTCTCCAAACCCCACTCTGAGCATCTGACACGCGTTCCAGAGCTGGTATCCAGACCACTTGGACCATGCCCAATCTCTACACCAAAGCCTGGCTCAGAACCCCGGAAAAGGTGCCATAGATTGGCATAGATCAAATGAGCCACAAACAAAAATCCTCTTACTTTCCATGGAGTTGTTATATCTGCAATGGTTTCTGCATGGCAAGAATTGCTACCTTCACGGCCTGCTGTTTAGGATGGCTTAGGATGTCTGATGTTTACACGGCCAAATCCTTGTCATGGACAAAGGAATCGGTCCCCAAAGAATTGACCGGTTGAAAGAAGCATTGGCTCGGCTTGTGTGTTATTTGCTCCAAACTCCAATGTGACAGCCACTGCATTGAATCAGCCCATGGTTGGACAACTAATAGTCGGTGATGTTGCGTTCTATGTATACCACTGACTGCAAAACGTCGTTTTTCATACAGGTTCCCCCGGATCAATCCTCCAATGATGTTCTGGCTGGTGATTTGCAAACGCTTCTCAGAATCAATGCTTGGATATGCTTTGATGTAGTCTTCTCAAAGGACATAAAATATCAAAGTGAACTTTCAACATTTCAAGATCAATTTACAGATGAGTCAGGATGCTACAGCTTGTGAGAATATGTAAATATGTATACAGTATAAACTACTATACATATACATTATTATACATGTTAGTCATGTTGGTTCTAGATTCTAGATTGTATATATGTGGCATACTGTATATATTTGCCCAAACTTCACATGTCAAACACCCTTCAACCCCTCAAGGCCTACCACGGCACCAGCTGCGGAACCTGTGGGTTGTTTCAACGGTCAAGGGTCCAAAAAACGGCAATCCCAAAAAACGGTCCCATACTATCAGTCCGAGAGAACCCCAACATACCCCCAGGCATTCCCAATTCCCCAAATGAAGGGAACTCCAAATCATAAACTGTTTGTTGGGTGGGGTATGTTGGGGGTCGTTTTGGTATGTTCCAGGGTTTTTTGTTGGAAAACTCTTAGGGGATGACATCCAACCCCCCCATCCTAAATCATACGATCACCTCAAGGAAAGACTTCCCAAATGAGATAACTATACAGTCCAAGCCGGAGCAGATTGCGAGCTGTTTGGGTGTTTATTGGAGTATCATCCTCCACAACTACAACGGCATCTTGCAAATATCCTGGGTTGAATCATGATTATTGCCCTTGGAGATTATACAAACAAGGTATCATGAGTGAGTTCAAGAATGTGTGTGTACTAAGTTACTATGCTGTTTCAATGACCTCTGAGGGTAGCTACCAGCAACTAAGTAGAGATGGGGTAATATAAAATATCAATTTAGCAATATCTATGCTTAAGAAAAAGGGTGATGTTCAGATTTCATGTTAGCTTTTGGTGGTGTAACTGCATACTTCTTGAATGATCACAATGCCAGAAACAAAAAAAACGACTTCAACCATCACACAGTAGTACATCGTACCAACAAAGAAACGTACAAATATAATCGAGGGAAAACAATCTATAAAAATAGAAGTATCACTTGGATTTGCTTAAGATGCCTGGAACAAGTAAAAAGTACCCTCCCAAATGGTAGTCGTTCATGCTGATTTACCGTAGTACAATCCATAAAACATCACATTAAACAAATCCAAGCAAATAACGTGTCATCTCAAAGACTCCATTCGTAAAAAGGCAACAAAAACATGTCCATGTGAGTATCACCCACATCTCAAACAAGAGGAGTTTTGCCAGATTTCTCCTCAACATTGGTCACAAATGATATCTTCCCCAATTTTCCAAGAGGGTGAACAACAAAAAACAAATAGAAACAAACAGATCTTCCACAAATTAAATGGGGTTTCAAACCCCATTTCTACAATGAAAATCCCCAACCAAAAAAATCCGTAAAGTTTCACATGCATCAACCCTATATATACATCCAAATACCTATTTGAGAAGGTGTTTTTCCACCCCCCCAAACGTGTCCGTTTCGAAGTTCTTTAGGGGTTCCTTTCACACCACCTCACCAAGCATTTGGAGGATCAAGATGAACTTCCCCAAGATACACCCTGGAAAATGATGGAAAATGAACAGCTGGTTCACAAAACAAAAAAACACTACCACAATTGAATTGAAATCCGGAAAATCATCTAAACATATCTAAACCTCGCATGACTTTCCCGGTTTCAGCCGTTTAATTTTCCAGGGTAGTACTAACAGAGTCCTTGAATTCTTGATATAATATGAATAATATGTATATATAAATATATTTCTATACACCTAGAACCCGAATGACCCATCTTTTTGCCGGGTTGGTCAACCTTCCATTTTACTGGTCAAAAAACCTTCCAAAATATGGGGGCCCCTCTATTTGGATGTTTCCGAAAATAATGGGGTTTTCACCCCAAATCATCCATTAAAACATAGGGTTTTCCATGATTTTCACCATCCATTTGGGGGGTAAAATCCCCCGATTCTTGGAAACACCCAATTGTGGGTTGGTTCCGCCATCTCTGTCGGCATTGGTTCACCTTCCCCCCCGTGGCGCCGTGGCACCTGCACCAGGGACCGAGGCAACCCGGATCACCACACGTTCTCCGATGCCAACGACCTCGAGTCTCTGCTCCCGAGAGAGATGCCAATGCACCGTTGGTTTGTACCTGGAACCTGGAGATGTCCTCTATTTTGGTGGTTTAACCCTCCAAAACATGGCAAAATTATCGAAATTCCAATCAAAGCAAGGGGCCCCATTTGGGTTCCAGGTATATATATATATTTCCTAGCATAAATTGGATAGACAAATCATTTCTTGTGTCAACTTATCAGCTGCGAAAATAAAGATAGATAGTGAACAATAATAAGATACTAATCATAACAACCATACCAATAATACTACTGTAAATAAAAACGTCAACATACACAAAGTTTTGAAGATTGATCGAATGCTTTAAACTGGATGGTATATTTACCTACAGTTACAGTACTATTTTACGACAAACACACGTCACATCAACCATAAAAATAAAACGTCCCAAAAATCTGGCCAAATGGAATAATATTTCACCAACCTAGATTTCCCTGAAACAATGGGATTTTTCCTCAGCTACCTTTTGGGGTTCCCAGGGTCGTGTGAGGTTGCTATAATTTGACAAGATAAATCCTAGTTGGTGGCTTCAACTCATCTGAAAAATATGCTCGTCAAATTGGATCATTTCCCCAGGTATCGGGGTGAAAATAAAAACAACATTTGAAACCACCACCTAGTACTAACTCCAAAGACCTCCCGAGGTTCGGTATTCGGACCCCCCAAAACATACCATCCAAACACCATCTCAGGAGGTGTTTGGATGGTTTACGGTAATTCAATCAAATCACCCATCCAGTAAATGTAGGTAAATATAATATGAAAATACCCCATCTGGGCTTGTTGATGTTGGTACGATCTACCAAGGGTGGAAAACACCCTTCCTCCAATGACCAAATATCCAAATTGCTGAGACTTCCAGGCCATGTCGCTGCCATACGCTTTCTCGAAACACACGCGATATTTGTTGCCCTGGTGGAAATTCCAACCGCCGGAAAAAGACATCCAAGTACCTCCTATATGAAGGTGCTTTAGGTATGGGTTTTTGAGGTCCAAATACCTTCTGAAAGGAGGATTCCATTGTCATTGTTGTGTGTCTCATATTAATATTCAAAAAATATGTTTAGAAAACAAAAACAATGTTGGTGCTTCAACCTAATTAACTATCGATATTAGAATTGAATGATGGTATATGTAGAAGTTCCAACCTTAACAAAGGACATGTTGAACTTTTAGGACACACCGATGTTGACCGAACTTTCGTATCCCATTTTGCTCACATGGTTTTCTTCAACACTTTCAGGTGAGCAACCGTCAACCTTAAACACTGACATCCCATTATACTGGTTGGCTCAGGTTCCGGGATCCTTATCATGGCTTATTGTAATCCCTATATAATTTGTATAAGTAGGTAGTTGGTCATCCCGCTACAAACAGCTTTTTGTTAACCAGGGTCCCTGGGTCACCAGGTTTTTTTTCAATCGACTTCGAGAATTGAAGTCCAACTCATGGGAAAGCTACTTGATGGGTCCTGCCAAAACACTGGAAAACCAGTGGATTCCATGAAGGTTGAGAAAGGTCCCTTGCAGGGTTTTGGCATTACTTGGGACAATGGGTGTGGGCATGTGGTAGATGGCTATGTGCATATAAACACATGGTAAAGAAACGGTAGAACGACTTGAGTTTCTCCAAATGTTCAACCACACCTTCTAGGTTTACATTACTTGCCATTATCTTCAAAGACCTGCCCTCCTGGGAACTAACATATCCCCTCCCAAGTCATGATTGAAGATGATTGTCCTTTTCCTAAGGTACAAGGTGGGACATGTTAGTTCCCTGGAGGACAATTTGCATCGACAAATTAACTCGTGATGAGTATCCTGGTTTGGATTCATGCTGTCCAATACATATGTTTAAGGTGCCAGTCATCTGGAAAAAAAACAGGGCAACAATTCCCCAAATGATCCATGTAGGGTATCGGTTTATTCAGCTACACTTCCCCTTGGCTGTAGCCATATTTCACCTAATGTAACTGATGTAGGTAAATAATCCATACTTTCACACATTGAGATTTCAAGATCCGTGAAATGTTCGATGAGTTGGCATGATTTGGGGAGTAGTCCGAGGAATCCAAGCTACAAGGGCGCCATGTTGTTAAAAGAAAATCTGATCAACCATCTATCAGTAAACAATAGCGCGAACAACAATGACATGTTGTTCTCAATTTTTAGACCCCAACTGTCCTATTTTTAGAAAAGAGACATATTTCTTTCCCACAAAAACAAAAACCCAACCAAACTCTAAACTTCATGACATCTCCCTTCTAGCGTTTAAAAAAAACTCAAGCGTTTTTGTTGGTGATTTTGTTCCTCCAAAGTTGTCCCAAACAACTGGCGCCTTAGTAGTACCACTGACCTCGGGCACAACGGATCTGCTGATTGTAGACGTTTCTCCAAGGCATATGGATCGATCCAGATGTTGTGGTATATGGGGGATTCAACCCCGTTGAAAAATATTGAAAATGTTAGTCAAATTGGATCATTTCCCCAAATAGGAGTGAAAATAAAAATATTGGAAACCACCACCCAGTTGTGGTATATAGTATGAATGTACGATGATGTACCTGGCAATTCTGCGAGTTTGTGAGCTTTTTGGGATGGTGAAAAAACGGTGACCCTTTCGCAAGGTTAAGTGACCTCCAACGTTTGGGGATGAAACGGTCACGAATTGAATCACATGGTAGGTATGTTTTTTTTAATCATGTAAAGAGATATATGATATATAGATAGTTTGGCATTATGGTTTATTTTCCTATGCATACCGCATACCACATAAAATCAACATCGCAATAGTTTCTGAGGCGAACGATGCTTTTAGGTATTTGTCGGGCCCTTCTCAGAGAGTTTGGGGATGACTAGGGAATGTTATCAACTATAGACTGTACACCCAAAAAAATCAGCATAGATAGACACAATCGCAACAATAAACAGACTCGATTTTATGGATGCCTTGTTGTTGTTGTTGTTGTTGATGTTGATGTTGTTGTTGTTGTTGATGTTGATGTTGTTGTTGTTGTTGTTGTTGATGTTGATGTTGTTGTTGTTGTTGTTGTTGTTGATGTTGTTGTTGTTGTTGTTGTTGTTGCTGTTGTTGTTGTTGTTGTTGTTGCTGTTGTTGTTTCAGCAGGACACTGGAACTAGTCAAATTCTTGGATGCCTTTGATGTTTTTTAAATTTTAGTGGATGAATTATCCCCCCCAAGAAACATACCGATCAAACACCTGACTGTCACCTCAGGAGGTATGATTCTGGTATGACTGGATGTCAAGCGTTTTTTGGTGCTCCTTTTCCTGAGGTTCCTGGCGAGACTGCCGGTTCTTGCCTCAGTATTTGACATCCAAAACCCTCACAAAAATATACGGAACCCCAGTAGTCTATCCTATAAAGAGGGGTTTTGCCTGGAAAGAAAAGTTGAAGTGCCCATTTTTTAGGGAACTGGATTGCTGGTGTTAGAGATGTTTCAAGTCGATGGAAATTAACAGCTTGTTTTCCAGGTCAATAATACTAAATACTGATGATGAAGGCTTTCATGACAACAGGTAGTACTTGGCCAGATTTCTACCAACAGTTGTAAAAAACATGCGCATTCGATGTATACATATAACTTGTACAAAAATGTACATTCGATGTATACATATTTGATGTTTAGTCATACCAAACGCTTCTTAGGAATAAAAACAAACTTGTTCCCCCCATAAGAATTTTCATTGCGGCATGTCCATCACTCCACCACGCATCCGTAAATAAACACCGCTAAACCATCTTTCCCTGAAGTAAGGGGATTTCCCTTCCTTTGCTACCTTTTGGGGTGAGGTCGTGTGAGGTCGCTATAATTTGAACAGAACCATTAAAGCCCAACCAAAAATCCCCCCGAGCTCCCCCAAAAAAACCGGGCTTTGTCCCCCGGACGGGCATGATTTTTTGCCGTCCCGACGTCCGACTTTCTGCTGACCTTGGAAACTAATTGGGGTTGGAACTACCCTTTCATGGCTGGTCAACCTACCCCCTAACGTAAACCACCACCCAGAAATAAAGGTTTATATTGCCTTATTAAGGGAAGCCAGTGGTTCATAAGCCCTGATCATAGGCCTTATTTCTGTGGGGGGGTACGTTAGGACTGTTAGGGGCCCATAATACCTGAAATTAAGATGGCACCTGAAAAATGGTGGTTGGAAGACAATTGTTTCCTTTTGAGGCCTGGCCTCCTGGCAGGTGCCAACCGTTAGTTTCAGAGAAAATTATGTGAGCATAAGTGCAAAGAACGATTCTTACCTTTGTGATTGAGATTTGGTGGTGAGTTTTTGAAAGTACAAGAAATAAGTGAAGATAACATATCATGCGGTTCACTTGAGTGGGAGAGGATGTGTTTATATAAATCAATGTCTTGTAGGGCTTACCCAAAAAAAACGAACGAGGGAACATAAAAATAAAACAAACGTGATCGGCTTCCACCCCAAGATCCGAAATGTATCTTTTGGGTGGGACCACCATATAACCATACATCATCAAACATGAAGGTTTGGAAGATGATGTCCCAGACTCAGCACAGGCGATTTTGAGATTCCACCTTTTGGGGGAGTAGATTCATGGTGGATTTTTCAGCCAGCTTGGTTAGATTGACGGAGTGTAAATGTTTTCTAATTACGGATCTTCCCAAAAGCTCCATGTATGGACTATTTACCTACATTTGGCTCAAATCTATGCTATTCCTCCGATGATGCTTCAGTAAAAACTCGGGGTTTCCTCGGCAAACTTTGGTCATTTTTTCAAGGATAAATGTGGGTAAATGATCATACAGGGGCAAGTTTCCAAAATCCCAACCTCAGTGGTTTTTCAAACAGCCATTGCAAGGGTTTTAAGGAGGAAGTCGAGGCATTTTTTTTTGAGAGACACACCTCATTATATCCTCATATACAGCATACCCTCCATTCTTCCTGGCACAAAATGGCAGCCTTTGACGTCATATCAGTCGCTTGGAAGATTGAACAAAACATTTTCCCACAAAAATATGTAGTATAACTTCTTACTTTCCATTGCACTGGTTGCTTAAAAACGGGGGCAACCGTGCCATTTCAACCCCCCAGGCCCCAAACAAACTACCCAGGTTTCTGGTCCATTCTTGGTGAAGTGCCAAGAAACGCCACAGGTCCTATAGGAGAAGCATCACCACTCATCAAATCATCATCTAAGTCCTGGAAAGTTGATGACGAAACTCAACTCAACCACTCAACCGACGTCTACAGTCCCAGAACCCCAAGGGCCACCAAGGGTTTTTTCATTGGCCCGGCCAAAAATGAAAGGAAACCAATGGGGGGTTTACCTTTTGGGCAGGGTAGGTTGACTAGCCCATGCCCAAACTCAGTTGAGGCGATGATAGGAATCTGTTTAACACAAGAAAAACACAGATGTTTCCAATTGTTGAAGGATGTTGAAGGTACCACATGTTTTCCATATTTTGACGGGGTGGACACAACAAATTATCGCTTTAATTTTAGACTGTTGGAAGTTGGTCATCGTTGGAATTCGAATTTGAAGGATATGTTTGGGGTTTCAATTGCAAATTCGATTTTGTTTGGGGATTTATTTTGGTTGATGTCCTTTCAGCCGGTTGGTTCGTCGCTGTTGCACTATCTGAAGACTTTTGGATGGAGAAGGAGTCCCATTAGGATACGTCGAGATTAGCCAACCGTAGATTGCTGGTTCGTACCATTGTCACGCCCCAAGTCCCTCTATTAGCACAGTAGTAAAGCCCCAAACAACTCAGGTCTTACCAGCAATGCGCACCAGTCCGAGTCCAAATCAATAAATTATTCAAAGAATAAAAACGCTTATGTATAAGATGGAATAGCTCCTTTTTACCAACAAAAAGAAACATCAACAAAAACTTGGACACTTCCTTCTGAATCTACACCTCACAACGGCCTCCCACAGAAAAAACACAAAGGGCTCTCCTGATGAGCTTGTGACAAGATGCTTTCCACATCTTCTGCCGTTGCCTCAAAACCCAGGTGCTCTATGTAGTTATCCGAGTCCCTCTTCTTGGGTGGGGAAAACTGTTCCTAGGCATTTTTCAGAGTCTATCTACAAGCAAAGATACACGTAGTAGAATCATCTACAGAGTATTTTTGGAACCACTCAAAATCAAAAACTTCTGGACTCATTCGAATTTCGAATTTATCTTAGCATAGAAAATTGCTGCAAAAAGTAACACAATTGCTCGGCATTTCTCATGGGTCAGACTTCGAAGGCCATCGTGATCTCCCAAAAGCAAGACCTTTTTAAAGACAACTAAGCTATATACTCTGCATCTATCTGCAACGGAAAACCATGTTTGGTTTCTTCGCGTATACATCCGAGTTGTTTTCGGATCACTGAGCAGTAGCCATGCTTGCACTGGTGCGCTTCATTGGCCAGAATGACACACAAGGTGAGCCAAAGGCTATCCAGAAAAAGAATTTCTTGCTCCAGGAAAGCAACGTAGGTCACATTGGCCTTTCGAGGATGCTTTGGAGCCAGAATGTTACCCGCATTCGCTTCGTCACAGTAAAATACGAGCGTCAATTCATTGCCTGACCTTTTCAAGGCTTCTCGCATTTGTGCTTTGTACAAGGGACAGGTATTCACTTTTTCTTGCACCAAACCTGGCAAAGACAGCATGTGCATTGCAACCTCCTGACCTTTTTCTTCGGCTTCCACAGGAATTTGCCGTAAGAGATCATACGTCTTTTTATGCTGTTGGTATTGCTTCTGGCAAGTCCATCTTCCACAGCCGTCCGGGTTCAGCAGTTCAATGACAGCACGCCGTTGCGATGCTTGCAGGGATGGTATGCTCAGCAAAGTTTCGTATTGCTCCCGGGGTGTGTCTTCTGCGCGACAAGTAAAAACCTGACTTTTTAATTAGATTCTTATTACAAATCATCAGCGAATCTAGAAGGCAGTATCCTTCCAAGTTAAACCGAACAGGTTGGAAGTATATAAACAAAATTGCCACCCACCAGAACGTCTCATGTTCCATACACGCAATAATTACAAGCCGTAAGTTCTTTTTGGTTGGTCATGATTTGTGCCTGTTGCTTGCGGGTTGAACATGTGCAGAACATGTTTCACACGTGGTGAAATACGGTGGTATATATATATAGATTAATGTATCCTATACCTTGCTGCAAAGTAACATAGACCCTCCCAGAAACCTATCTCAACGGTCAGTAGTCAACCCCAACCAAAGCCTGCGAGAATTGAGATTGTACACTTCTGAAAATAAATTTGAATACGAACAAATTATCATTTCACATTCATTTCACAAAAGGAGTACAGTAGATTTATGATATACACCTTTTCCAAACCAGAAATTCTTACCACTGTATATCTTTAGTATATATCTTTACTTTCAATTTCCAAGGAATTTAAGGACTCAACCACACACCCACTGGTTCCCACCCCTGCTCCCACCGGATCCCCCAACCGGACGGCCGTTGATGCTAGCAATACGCCAACCAACATCAATGAAGTCGTCAGACCTCAACTGTCAGATTTGCTTGTTGGGTCGTTGGCAAAAATGATAAACAAAATGTTTCCCAAATAATGGTGGTTTAATGGTGATGTACTATGGTAGAATTAGTAAAAATATGTAAAAAAAAACACCTTAAACAAACAAAAGTCAATGTTGTTCCAGGTGACTAACTATAGCCTACCCCGAAAATGATTCCCCAATGTCCCCCTGATTTCGCGGACCAAATTTGGTCTACCAGCTTTTGATGGGGATGTGTTAGGCAGTATGGGATTCTAGTTTCACACACGTTGGGTTCCAAATTGCCATTTTTGAGGTCGTAAATACCACCAGGATGGTTTTTGAGCTGAGGTGAGCCACCCAATATCTAGTTTGGCCTGAAATTGATGAGTCTTTAGGGCTCTAATTTTGATACATACTTCATACTTTGGGATATTCTCCCCACCCAGGATGGGTGTACAACCAGGATGACCATGTGAATAACCCGCTTATGATCAATCGAGCTGAGACTGGTAGCTTCAACAAGCTTAGCTGATAGCATTGTCGGTGAGGCCAGCAGTCTTCAGCAAATAATGGAAATAGAAATTCTCGAAGCCCTCATGCAGAAGAAGTCATATACTTCTTTGAGAAGTCAGACAATTCCTTAGTGACAGATTCAGGCGAAGCACCGTATGCAGCAGAGACAGCCGGGGGGACCAGGACGTCCATTCAAATTGCAAATAACTGGCAAAGTGAAAGCGCTACGATCTTGTTCCAAGAAACCATGAATACGATGTTCAGGATCCTTGAACCAAGCTCGTGGCACAATAACCTTTCCACTTGCAGCATAGGCAACCGCTGTGACATCACTGATGACAAAGAATTGATCCTTTGCTGACAAGTCCTTTCCAACAGCATCTTTACTTCCAGAGCTCGTCTTAGTCGTCGACTTTCTGACAAACTCTCGGTGCCCTTATGGGCCTTGAGTTTCCACCCAGCGATTGCATCCTGGGGAAAAAGATCCCTACTCATTGATACCTTAAGCGGGGGGCCATTTTCAAATGGACAATTTCTTCATCTTCAAACCACTATTTTTCAAGGGGACATTCCTGCGTTTTCAGTGGAGTAATATATCACACTTGGGGAAGTTGGGACCAAATCATCGTCTCAAAAGTTTTCCATTAGGATTGTGGCCTCCGAAACGATGGTCCATGACCGGCTGGGGACCGGGAGAAATAGCAAAAACTCAAACAGAGGTACTACCCTCCAGGGAACTAACATATCCCACCTTGGGAAAAGGAAAATCATCGACTCAAAAGTGACTTTTGAATACTTTTGATAGGATGGGTTGGGTACTCTCGGAGTTAAAAGGCAGAATAACCTAAGCCAAGAATAAAATCGTGATGCAGCATCCCAGCCACTCAACGTATAATCTGTTTTAAACCTACAGGTGAGTAGTTCAGAGGGTAAACTTGTGGGAAAATATACAATCATTGGGTGTCTGGGATGTCTGGGAGTTTATCATTTTATCACTGTTATCAACCTGGTTTCGACCCTTTTGTTGTCAACGCCATCATCATCAATTGATGGGTGAATTCAACGCATTGTCACCACATCTTCAGCTCAAACGCTTCCATATACACTGCCAAAACATGCCCCATTGAAAAAAAGAAAAGATCCACACATCATCAATTTGTTCAGGTTCCATGCCCTAGACATCCAGTCATACCTCCTGAGGTTCGGTGTTTTAGGTATATTTGGGAGGTCCAAATACCGAACCTCTGCAGGCAAACTTGGATGTCATAGGGATGTGAGTTTTGCAGGTGATTTTCGGCTTCCTCAATCTCCGCCATCGAGTTTCCACACACATCGCTACTAGGTCGAAAACCTCAAGTCAGGGACAACTGAGACACGAAAAAATCCGCTTATTTACTTTCCGATATCAGAGGTCATTAAATTACCCATTTCAGGTGAATCAAACAATGCACATGTATGTTAGTTTTTGAGGGATTTCCCCTGAATAGTGCCTTGTCTGGGTTGGTAATACAATGACGCCTGATTATACTGGTTGTTTAATACTAGGATGTCCAGGAAGTTAGTAAATGGTTAGGAAGTGGGTTATAACCCAGTAGGTGAAATAACCCATTTACTAGCCATTTACCATCTTCCTGGGACATCCTAGTAGGGATCCTTCCAATGGTTTATTCTAATCCCTACATAACTGGGTAGTTGCTCATCTCCTACATACCCTAAACAACCAGGGTTTTTTTCATTGCTCAACTATCAATCCATTTTATGCATCCAAAATGGACCAACTTTGGTATTGTTCCTTCCTTGCCACACCGTTTGTAGAACAAATATATTTGTCAAACAATAGTTCATCATGGATTCATGTTTCCAAATGTTTACTTCTGAAAATCATTAAAACCAAGAATAATCTTGGAAGCAATTTATCGGTTGTAACATAGACACCCTGAAAACTCAAATGACATTTTCCCATTTGCAATATTGCAATACATGGACTCATTCCTGGTGGATTTTCGAGCTAGTCATGGTAGTTTTCATTGGGGGGGCAACCTTTGAAACCTACCATGGGATTCAAAGTGACCTTGTTAACCCCAAGTTGGAGGTCACTTAACCTTGCGAAAAGGTCACGTTTTTCACCATCCCAAAAAGGTCACAAAGAATTGCCAGCTAGTTAACATGAAACCTAAAACCCTAAAGTCGCAAGAAAAGCACGTTGAAAACTCTCATGTCGACTCTACACACGCGTGGTTTCATAGTTTCGTTCGAATGCGAGGTTGCCTTCTGTGCATACATATACATGTATCCATCTAGACCAGCCCGATTTGAGTGTCTGGGAGCTTATCTTATGTCTTTTTTTTGGTTCAGAGTGACAGTGGCCTTAGTAGTTCATAGTTCATAGTTCATCACCCATTGGCAGGAAAGACTGCCACGCGAATACCAAGGTGTGTATTGCAATTGAACATGAAGAGCAAAACAACAACAACAACTTTAAAGAAAAGCACACATGAACAATTGAGCCACGAAAAACTCCGCTTATGATATATACTTTCCATTGTACTGGCTGTTTAAGAGGGACCCTTATAATGGTTTATGATCTCCACATAACTCGAGGATCCGTAGTATAATCCCATATATAAACGAAACAACCAGGGTTGTTGTCCTTTGTTCCAATAAGCCACACGTTTGCGTGTCAGAAGCCGACTTGAAGAGTAGTAAGTATAAGTACGTACTGCATGATAAGCCATAGAAATTGCGTTGGTCCAAGAACTTTAGAAATCAAAGAAACATCAACAGGGAGGGAGTTGTACATACTCTATACCTACTCCGTGATTTTGAGGATTCTGGGGTTCTAAAACGCATTTAGTAGCAAAATACACTCCCGCAATATCACAGGGCAGCTATATAAAACCATACCCTCCCTAAAACTGACATAGCCCTGAAAGGTTACCTTCTCGAAAGGATTTTTTTCAGGGGCTATGTTAAACTTGAGGGGTGTACTTCCAATCATTTATTCTCCAACATCGACGCCTTCTCTTCCCACTTTGATCTCTTGATCCCATCCTTCCGTGACTTCTGAGTTCAAGACTACGCACTTCCAAGCATCCCTGACAGCACTTTTCAAAGGGGTTTCCTATGGTTTCCCGGCTGGTGTTCAACGACATGGATTCAAATTTATCGGCTTCCAGGTGGGCAAAGCAAAATCAACATATAACGTATGTAACATAATATGCATATATATATATATATATGAATTTACATATATACAATAATTATATATATCCCGACTCCTTTGAAACCTTGCTTTCGGTGCGAAAGATGTTCTTTCTGAAGGATTTAAAACCCCAAAAGAAGAGCTACGGAAATGGAGGTCCAAAACTAAAAACTTATATACTTGGGGATGATCTATATATACCTAGAACCCAAATGACCCATATTTTGGAAGATTTGACCCGTAAGATGGTGCCGGTCAAGCCGGCAAAAAGAAGGTCATCTAAGAATCATTCTTTGGACCCTTTGATTTTCAGGGGTTTGAAGTGTTTTTTAAAGCAAGGGTCGGTCTTGGTCCTCAAAATAGCATTTTGTTTGAGAGATCTCAGGATTCTTTGGAAAAAAACACCCCGAAACCACCATGAAATTGAGAAGTCGCCAGATATGACGGATACTTGGAAGATCCCAAATATTTGGGTATGATATACATGCTTATCCTCAGTTCATTGAAAATTCCCATCATCACATCTCTGCTATCCTGCTGTGTTTCCTTGGAGTGACAAGGGAACATACAAACCCTTCATGGATAAATGCTGATCACCACAACCTTGAGGGGGATGACCTGACTGGAAAAACAAATCAGGAAATAAGGCCTTAACAAGGCCTTATTTCCGGGGATGATGGTGATCAACAGTCCCTTAGTACCATTGGGGTTGGCATTGAGGGGGCGCCCTCCAATTCCCATCATGATATCTGTTCCATTCAACTACTGACTAGAACTGACCAGGGGGATTGTACCCAACAAATGCTGACCTTCTAACCCTTCTAACCTTCCGTTGCGGGCACCTTGTTCAATGGTCGTACATGCAAGGCAAAACTGCGAGCACTTCTGTACCTGATGGGAATGCAAGGTCATGGTTTCCTTGAAACAAAAACATATTGCATACATATTGCAACAAACATAGGCGTCATACAATACATTGTATCTACCCCGCACCGAGGATGCCAGTGGTAAGTAAAGGTGTAAGTTAGGATTCCCGAATCTAAACAATGTGCTGTCCTCCTCGTAGAGCTCGTGGGTGGGGGGTATATGGAAGACATACATAAGGGTCATAGTTTAAAAATATGCAGACACCAATGGACCAATGGTGCGTAAAAAATCATCAAGACGACAACAGCAACAGCAACAACAACAATAACAATAACAACAACAACAACAACAACAACAACAACAACAACAACAACAACAACAACAACATTCTTGGAGGAATCATTGTAAACTTCAATGCCTTGGCTCGGAATGAGAGGTCCCATGACCAAAATGGGGCGATCATACTGGGCTGCCGCAGCAGAAAATTTCCGGACTGCCGGCCCCAGATCCATTCGCACTGAAATACTTGAAATACTCACTCCAGGACGGCTTTGATTGTTGATCAGGAGGAAGACCATCCCACCATGGCTTGTACCTTGCCTCGTGCTTGCGAAGATGCTCAAATGCCGCAGCTCCGAGCTCCAATGGGTTCAAACCAAAACCAGGAGCAAGAAAGAGGCAGTTACCCTTTCCAGCATTGGGAATGACAGTCATATCATCAGGAGGAGAGATTTGATGTGACTTGCGAGTCTGTGGGCTGCTCTCATCAGGTCACCCGCGTTCACTTTGCTAGATTCCTGACTGACTGTTCATCCAGAAGCGTAGGAGCACTTCAGTCGAACCTTCTTCAGTGCGAAGCTTCTTTTCGGCAGTTGAACTCCCATAAAAAGGCTTTGGGCCAGGGACTTTGTTCGACTTGAGCTCATCATTTTGTCCAGGAGGAAAATTCAAGACACCAGTGTTTTCCATTTTGGATAGATACTGATATCTATATACTAGGATGATGTAGGATATGCTCCAATGGAACTTAGGATCAATGATGATCAAACCAATGTATCAACTACCCTGTGATTTTGAGGATTCTGGGGTTCTAAAACGCTCCTCATTTAGTAGGAAAATATATACATCATCTTGGTTCCAAATCGCTCCCCAATATTAGAAGGTAGTCAAGTACACCCCCCACAACTAACATAGCCCCTGAACATGTGATGGTTGGAAGACTAATCCCCTTTTGGGAAACCCTATTTTCAGAGGCTATGTTAGTTTCAGGGAGGGTAGTTGCATTGGGATAAAAGAATCTCATGATCCCATCCTACAGCCATTTACTTCCAATCCTCACCACCCAGTTCATGGTTGCCACCAGGTTCTCCTATCATGCCTCCAACATAACCACCCCTGATTAATGAAGGGAACACATGGGAGATAACAATCAACCCTTTATAAACGCCTGGGTTTTTCTTGGCGTATTTAAAAAAAAACACCTCAGAAATCACCTTGAACAAACAGCCATCCGGACTCCAACTAGGTGGCCGAAACTCTTCTTCATGCCACAGCATTAGCGAAAAGAGACAATCCGGATCGCCAGCACCTTCAAAACACGATGCCATACAGAAAGGGACTTCTGTCAGCAGTTGGATGGGGGTGTGCAAAAACACCTGGTAGGGAGAAAAAAACACCATCTAAATATCTAAACCAATGGAAATCTACAATATGTCTATATAAGATATGATATGATATGATATGATGTGCATGTAATATATGTATATTGTAGTAATATATATAAACATATGTAATAATAATACTAATAATAATAATGAGAATGAAAATATATAGATACATATTGTAATTTCATACTGTATATAGAGATGAAAATCAATCCAATCTAAACGCTGCAAGACATGACATATCTTTCACATGGAAAAAAAGACCTGCGTTGTGAAGAAAACATCAGTTTGAGTTTCTTCATGAGAAAGCTATTTGTCACCAAAAGTATCTCTGGATTCTATTGCATCTTGCTGGCTTGCACCCTTCTCTTGCCCCCAACTGCAACTCTATATGACTCTAGTTTCTGAGCATCGACAGCTTAAACCAGACCTCAAAAATAATGTTAGCGGAACTGCATGTGCTAGCAAAGTATAAACAACACAGCCTACGGACGAACTCGTAGTAGAGTTTGTTTTTTTGCAGATCATTGAGATTTCAGAAGGCAAACTAGACTTACCACGTTGGTATTACGCAACCATTAAGGGTCCCAATCCCATAGGACGCAGGGAAGTGGTATATGTACTTACGTTAAAGATGCTCTTGTAAAGCTGTCATTTTATCACTTTGGTGATTGGTGCTTAAAATAAATTGGTGATTTTGCCGGTGGTTTACTCAGAGTCAACCACCAACAACCACAGAACCATCACCATCACCCACTGGTTGATGGTATCTGGTATTTGCACATAAAAAAAACATCCTCAAAACATCATCAGAAATCATCAAACATCAAGCACACGTCATCAAACTTCATCAAACTTCATCAAACAATCATCCTCAAAACATCCTCAAAACATCCTCAACAATCATCAAACATCTGACTCTTTTTGTCTTCCCCTGTCACCCATGGGGGCCCGATTTTCGGACCCCACCTTTCTCAACACCTGTGATAAGCTGCCAGGACTCTGCGGGACCTCGTTCCACATCCTGCACCGTTCGCAGCTGCAGTGATTCCGGACAGAAACACACCCCTCCTGGATGTCCCAATGAAAAAAAAACGTAGAAGTTAGGGTTTTTTGTTTAATGCCACTTGGCCCATATTTTTTAGCAGTTTATACACCCTGGAAGATTAACATGGAACCTACAAATCACCCATTTAGAAAGGAAAATTATCTTCCAAACCTCCATGATTATGCTCCATGTTAGTCTTCAGGGGTGTCAGGGTGTGTTAAACTCCAGTTACAACTGGCTGGGGCCCACCTTTCAGTTGAGTCATCCCAAAGTTGCCTATCTCTTTCTTTCGATGTAGCCAGGGAAACACACAAAAAAAAACGGCCTCATTTTCCATTACTATACTGGTCGGTTAATAGGGATCCTGGGGAATCCTGGGGAACCTTATATAGAATGGTTTATAATAATCCCACATAATGAGGTAGTATAATCTCCTATATATACATGAAACAATCAGCAATACAAGCCAAGATGTCCTATTAACTGACATATTTGTATGTTGGTTATCTTGGGTAGAGAGGATTGTGGGTGTAGCATCACAGTCACAACAACAAGGAATCCCTGAAGATTGAATGTGTTTTGGACTTGATCTTAGAGTAGTAAACACCGAAATCCATAGATTTCAAAGAAACATCATTGTTATTGGCAAGAGCCCCAGGTCATGCAGGATCTTTCCAAGTCACATGAACACCAAACTTCAAATTGTAGAGCCGTAGATTTGAGCGATCACAAATACAACACACCCCTAGGATGGGGACTTCTGAATTTCGATGTCGGGCATCTAATTTCTGTGGATGAATCCACCCCTGAAATTTGTCATGGATACCCAAAATCAAAAAAATGAAAGAGGTACCTTACCGTCCAAGCCACCATTTTATATTCTTAATACAGTATCTTTAATTTCTGGGGTGTACGTTGAAAAATGGCAAACTCTGAAGGACCCACCAAGTGGTGACTATATCTATCACAGTACCTGGAACCGTTGAACAAAAGGTGTTTTTGTGCCATGAAAACAAGAGTCATCAAGGAGTTCAAAGGTTTTGATGTGACATGATCTGACATGTTGCTTCATTCTATTCGGTTTAGTGCACAATATCCAAATCTGAACTTTCAATTTCACCATGGAACCATCCTGGGGAAACATTCCAATCATTTCAGAACTCCCAGAACCAGTAAGAGTTGGAGATACCCCTCACCCAGTAACAGTCACCAACAAGATTACTACATTTTTGGTAAGAGGATCCTGGGTATACACAACCACCAAGTTGACATGAATGAAACATCACAGAAAACGGGAATCATGGTACCGAAAAAAACCTTCATTTCCGACAAGCGATTGCATCCTGCCCTCCCCAGCAGGCCGTGTCACAAAAGGAAACTCATCTTCCAACCCTACTGATGGAAGAAATCCCAAACAAACCCCTAGGATGTATAAAACCCGTCCTGAATAATGGGATAAACTACCTTCACCTCAACTGGTTATATAGCTGGATTTCTTCCAACAACAGTATGTTAGTTTGAGAGAGTGTACACCTTCAAAAACACAAAAACAACCCCACTCACCCACAGGACCTTCGTCGTATCGCCGCTTTGCGGAGCCTTGGTTTTAAAAGTTTTCCAAAGGGGAACGGAAACTGGCGCAACACCACAAAATCAAGCTACAAAAGATCTGTCTTTTTGGTATTTTTGGTTGGGAAAAGATAGTATTTCTATAGAAATGATAAGTAATAGATCAAAATTTTAACGCATAAAAACATGGTGATAATCAATGTTGAATAAACATTTGGATGGAAAGGTGCTTTTCAAGAACCAAAAATCAAGCAGTCAGATTTCATGATGCCGCAAAATGGCTTGTGCTCAACCACTTTCTCTCTGAGAAAATCTGTCAAACACTTCCCACCTTGAGACCCCAACAACCCATGGAAATATGTAGGTGTCAGTCCTAAAGCTATGGGTTATGAACCCTAAAAATGAAGGTTGAGGACTAACATGGTGCACATATTAACCCTCGAGAGTATCAGAAATGGAGGGAATCAGAACCTCAAAGTTTTCCGAGATCCGTCAAACACAAGATTTGGTCCTGAACCAAAAATCAACCACTTGCCAAAAGGTTCATACTGTTGATGGAAGAAACCCTGCACCGCCTGGGATGTATAAAACCATGTAGCCCACCCGAATCTATCTTTCGTTGGTTTGGGGAGGCCAAACCGTTCAAAAAATCATACCCTACTGGGAAGTAGTCTTCCAAAAACCTTCTGAGGTTTGGTCTTTTGGGTAGGGTTTTGCGGTCCAAATACCTCCAAACCCAAGGTGTTTGGAAGCCTAGGTATGGACATTCCAATATGGGAATTTAAGGGTACCCCCAATGCCACCCCTGGCAGAAAATAAGGTCATATTAGGGGATTATGAAGGGATGATGATGGTTTACAACACCCAAAAAAGACCTTATGCCGGCTGCCAGCGGGTGAGTGGCATTGGGGGATTCCAGTAGGTCTTAGAGTCAAGGACTTGTTCTCACTTGCGAGATGATCTGAAGAGATGATCCGGTTCAACAACAATGTTTATCATGGACTGAACACAGCACCAAAATCTTGTTTGGGAATATTGAGGACTCAAAGGTTTCTCAGAAAAAGTAGTCGCACAAATAGACCTGCATGGTGTTACCATACTGTTGATGGAAGAAATCCTGCAGCAGTTGATATGGTAAATATAAATACTCAGTATTTTAGGTCCTATAGGTCTGTAGTATGTTCCTTTCGGGATATGTTGGAAAATCTCCCTCCCAACCTTCGGGCTCCCAAACGATACGTACCAGGGACGCATCCCCTAACGCACGCAAGCGGACCACGGCACCGGACACCACATGCCTCACTTCAACAGGCAGTTGGGTTCATTCCTTTACCAACCCAACCCATGCAGAACTCCCTGGAACTCATAGAGGTTAGGGATCAACGAAGATTTTGCCATTGGAACATCCACCTAATATTAAAAAGGTACATACCAGGCAAAAAATCGGAGATTTTCCAGCCAGCTAAGTTTGTTACTTGATCCCCGGAGAGTATGGTATATGAAATATTCCATGGGAACCCACGTTTCCGTCATTTTTCTGGGAAAAAAACAAACAATTTGGGTGGGTTAAAAAAAAAACACCTTCATTTTTGCCCATGGGTTCTTGGGGTCCAAGAGTTATTGGATTTATTGACCTCAAAAAGGTGATGATGATTTTGTCTGGTTGTTTTTTATTTTTATGTTAATCATCCATAACTTGGACCATCTTCCAAGGGGATGAACAACAAATGATGATATTTAAAACAAACCTTGAACAAATGAAATGAAATGGTTGAAAACACCTTTCTATGTTCAATATCATTCCAAAATTGAGGGAAACAATTCTTGTCCATGGCGATGTTGTTGTATAATTGTTCTTGTGTAGTACGAAACCAATAAGAACGCCACCACTTCAAAAACAAATTCTTCATCGTTGCGGTGGTATTGAAGAACCACTCATACATGTTCTACAATAATTAGGATCTATTATCAGTAGCCTAAATACATCCTTCACCCGCACGTTTTGTCCTCCTGCATTGCCACGTTCGCAACGCAATGGCATGCCACGGATCAAGTGACAAAGCGATACGGTGAAACTGAAATGAATGAACTTCAATCAGTGGCGCATGTGCTGTCATGGTCTGATAAAAGTTGGATGTTATGTTGTAATCTTACGTACAACTTGCCAGGTTAAAAGTTAAAGATTCAAGGGAAAATCCGTCCAAAAAAACAACAACAACATTTGCATCAACCTTTGATCCTCCCCCTCCAAAAAAAAACAGGTGACCACTTGAAATGACACAAACGACGCACAACGTCGTTGACTTTAAAACATCAAGTTGATACTGTCCAAGAAACATGGCGCTATGGGATGGGAAATATATGTAAAGAACAGCCATTTCGGGACCCACGTTTTTTTAGTGACCATTTGTTGACCCTTCATTGTCGGCCAATAATCTATGGACCAAGGATCAGGTGAGTGTTGATTAAACAAACAATATGGTGATCACCATCTGGGATATAAATAAACCACCTATCAGAATTGATTCAGATTTTCTTCCATCGGTCATATCTCGATTCGATACTTTTACCGTTTACCATGTTGGTAGGTCATATCTGGGTGAAATTCCTCATATCTAACCAATCTCCAACGACTCGTGAAATTACATGATTTGGCATTTCAGACGATTCCCCTATATTGAAAGTGCGGTGTTGAGGGTGTGACATCACGTGGTGTCACTAGTACTTACAAAGATCAATAACTTTCTTAGGTTTCTTCTACTGCACCTAATCTGTCTAAGAAGCCTCCATGACGCTCATTCCAGGTCACTGTAAGAGCAAGACGAAACAGCTGCAGCATGACAAACAAACGTCGCTGCAACTAACGAACAACGTCGCTGAAAATCAAGGGCTTTGGCGGCGAATGACCGTGAAGATATCTTTTCCCATAGACAAATATAGATAGATGGATAGATAAGATAGGATAGGACAGGACAGGATAGGATATAGAGAAAAAGGGACAGAGAGAGAGTCCAATATCTAGCTGTAACCATCCTGAAATATTCAGAATATGGAATAAGTGATAAATGTCAATATCTAGAATCTAGATCATGTTCCCTGTGCGGATGGTGGACAATTCCATATTCTGTTCGTACTCGAGGATATATACATATAAATATATATATATTGTCGGACGGGCGTATACAGTCCTAAGTAACGGTGGAATTTTCAGTTTGATAGTGGACATCCCTCTGAAGTTGCAACGAATTTACAATCTGATTGGCATTTTGGAACTAGAATACATAATACATGCATACAAATTATGGGAGATTACTTTCAGAAACAAAAAAAAACATCTAGGCACATCATGCTACACTTGCCAATCTGCCGATTTATGGGAGTGCTTTTGCGGAAAGGATTCCTTTAAAAAATGAGCTTGCTTTCGTTGGCCATTAGCCTTTCAAAGAAAAAACATGGCGTTTTGGGATGAGTTGAGAAACCACCGAAACTTCATCCAGTTGCCATAAACTGAAATGATATATGGTGTGTATATGTATATATAATTGAAAAAGTACAGATGGTCCTATACGATGGTTGATAATAAATATGGTTTCTAAATACCTATACACTAATATGAGCGCTAATACTTGCTGGGCTACAAAAGAATGTATTATGATTCAGAATGGGGACGCCACGCCATCAAATCATACCTTCAATCCATTGGTCATGGAGACACGCAACTCATCCATGGTTCCATGGAAGGTCCGGTAGGTCAAAACGCCAAAGCCTGGAAAACGAGCTACTTGAAAACAAGCATAGGTTTCTCCAATTTCCTGATACCGGCCAAAGCATCATAGGTTTCTCCTAAAAAAGAGGACTTTGTGTGTTGACGTTTTCGGTCTGAGGTGATATTTGCTTTGAGAAGGTATCACCTCCATATTGCATTTTGAGGTGTTTTTGTTTGCTCATTTCGGGGAACATAGAGAAAACACAAAAAAAACACGTAACTCAAGGTAATTGGCCAACATCTTCCTCCTTGAGGCAGCAAAAAACTGCAAACAAATTGAGGTTCTTCTGAAAATTGGACACGCCAGCGTTTCGATGTCCATCATATTTTCAGCATCTCGATATTCTCTTAAACCACGGGTTGTCAACACTCAGTGTGAAGGGACATTTTCCGAGGTTTCCAGGTTCAAAGCTTCACAAATTGGCTGATTTTTCTACACCCATGTTGCAGGTCGTATTAGCGCAAGTCAAAGTGGGAATCATTAGGCCCCGATGTCCGGGTTGAACATAAAACATCTTTGAAACCACCTATAGCCTACAGCCAGATGCTCCATTTATGGATTATTTACCTGCGTTTGGTTGATTTTTGTTGTGGTGAATGTATGTGAATACATCATACATGGATCCTATGGGATAGCCACTGGTTTTTGTGTTTCTTTTTCTTCAACCTAATCCAATGGAGATAACCCAGACTTCGAAACCTCGAAGGAATTGATTGTTTTAGAACATCACTCTCAAATCTGGCCCCCGAACGCTTGGATTATGGTGCCACACGGAAATCTCAACAGATGATTTGTCCATTATCAAAATCAAGAGAGCCTTTTTCAAGGCCTCAACTCTGTGATGGTTATATGCAAAAATTCCTTGTTTTCAAGCCAAGGGTGATGATGGCAGTTGAGCTTTCAATTAGGAAAATATATAATTGATATATGATATAACATGCAAACATTTGAAATTGAAACAAGGCCTGCCTTTTATAGGTCTTTTCTTGACACTTCTCATGTTGAGTGGAGGTTCTTGGTGTTCCTCTTTCTTGCTATCTTTACGCTATCATCCCTCCTCAAACTCTACCTTGGGTCCTGGCAAAAACACTGTAACAGTGGAACGTACCTAAACATCCAAATACCTCCTGAGAAGGTGTTTTAGGTATGCTTTTTGGGTCCAAGTACCTTCTCTAACGCGGTGTTTGGATGTCGAGGGATACAACTTAATCGAGTTTGAGTTGAGTTGCCTTCATCAAAATGACTATAGATTTATATATACCCACTGTAAACCAGGGTTTAGGTATGCCTCAGGACTATATATACCAAACTAGCCTTACATTCTATGAAACCTAACTTTTAGCCTCATTTCCACCTATTTCCCGTAGGTTCCAGAGATTTTTGAGATGCTTCACTCAATGAAGGAAACAAATGAACAGCTGGGCGTAGGAACCCGGTAGCCGAGATGGCGACCTTCAATATATTGATCCTTTGATTCCCGTTTTTCAACAGCAGATTTTTCGAAAACACCAAAAAAAAACAGGATGTTCATCACGAAAACCTCGGAAATTCAAGAAGAAAACCCCCTTCAAAAGTTGTGGGACGGGACGAGAATCAAAGGTTGTGCTTTTTGTTTTTCGAATTGATTTCCACTGTTTTTTTTTTGTTGCGAATTTCACCCATGGGTGCACGCAGCACCTTTCACATTGTAGTGTGTGGATGTTACCTGGAGTCAAGGATGGATAAAGCGGAGAAGGCCGGCCGAAACTTTCTATATATATATAATCCTTTTTTGCAGAATGAATCTAAAAACATCCTTTTGGGTTCCATACACCACCACACCAAACTAAACTAATCTGTAGTGGTTTTCCCCTGAAAAAAAAACATAGAACATACAAGACAAGTACACTTTCTCTTTTGGGATTGCGCTTGGAAGTCTAAGTGATATTCTTGCAACATCTAAAGATTGTATTTCCATGGGAATGTCCCAGTACCTTCAAATGGGTGATGCAAGGGTTGATGCCCTCCGAACTCGATAACCCACGACTTCCACGACAGAAAGATCTAAGTGGGAACCTGATCGGGTGTCTGAAAAATGTCTTAACAAACCTTAGGGAAGCATTATAGGGAAGATTGTACATCTCCCCCCGTTAAGAACCCCACAAAACATTGTTGTGACTGCAACTTTGCAAGTGCAAAGTTCTCTAGCGGCCGTCAATGAAAAAAAACAACGCAAAATGTCTTACTTACATGTGTGTGTTTTTTCCGAGGGCGGAAGGGTCTTTCGACCTTCTCGTTGGTTTCTTCAGAGTTGCCATGAACTTTCTAACAACTCCTGCGAACCCATATAGTTGGCAAAGGCTGTATAGTAGGACACAGAACTCAAGAAATCATCGCTAGGGTAAGCTTGTGATAATGCATTTGCAAATAGATCAAATAGATTCATGTGCCACTTGTATCCTCTGGTGTAATTGACGATCGTACTGAACATTTGCCTGCAGTTCCAGACGGCCAAGCGACTGAAGGCAGCAGCCATTCTTCTTGTAGTATTTTTGGTGGTAGTCCTGCATCAACACTGGTGATTCAACAGTGTTGATGGTATCTTTCAAGGTTCAAATATGTTCAAATCCACCAGAGAACTTGCGAACTTCATTGAGACCTATTTTGCTTGTCTTATATATAATGAGTTGGAAGCAGTTTCTTCACAAGAACGATGTTGAAAACATGAACACACTTTTGGGAGAATTCCCGTCTTTACTCATCGATCGAAGAGGTGGCAAGTGTCATCATTTCATTCAAGATGTCATGTTTTCTTCATATTGTAGGAGGTATTTGAATCCTTAAGCATCTCCTGAGAAGGTCTTTAAGGGGGCCTCTCACCAAGTATTCAGAGAATTTTGGATGTCTAGGGTAAGGTCATCTTGTCAGGCCTACAAAACCGATCAAATCACTTGAGCCACGGCCAAAAAAACCGGCCGGATACTTTCCATTGAATCCTAGTTGTTTAATGACGGGATTTTACAATGGTTAATTAAATATAACACCCATATATCATATAACTACTGGTTAGTAACTATTTCGTCCCCCACATATACCCCTGAACAACCAGGGGGTCCTTTTTTCATTACTCATTTGATGATTTAAGTCCGTTGTCCCTGGATTCCAGTCCCTAGACATCGATCGGTATCGTTTTGGGAAATCCGCCAGGTTGACACCTTGAAACAGGCCTTTCGCTTAAAAGGAGATGTGAATAGGGGTTCATTCACATGGATCCTCAGCAGGTGTGACTGGATGTCTAGGGTAAGTTGAATCCTAGTACCATGTTCTTCCAAGTGATCAATTTCAGGGTGTTTTTAAATGACCATTTCAGGGGTGAAAAGTGACCGCTGGGTGATCAAAAAGGTGACTTGGAAAAAACTGGTAGACGGATTTAAGTTGGATACACATGCGGCTGCATCCAACGGTGGTTTTCATCATTCACCCCATAGAGACTTCACCAAACAAACCCATTTTTCTGTAGAACTTCACTAGTTGAGTCAGTTGAGTCAGTTGAGGTTGAGCCACCCATTTGAAACATGTCACAGTGACATCGGGAATCATTTCTTGAGGAGAGCAAAACATAAACTATATAAGAGTTTCATCCCTGCAAATAACGCCCGGCCTCCATTTCAGGACATGAATCCAACATCTTCCAAGCATAATAAGGGGTCCCATGGGACCCTTCCAAAGTTCGCTACCAGGTTTGGGGGGGGGCTACCCAAAACTCGTGTTTTCTGTCGCTAGAATTTGATCAAACACTGTAATGTTTCAAGAATCTTTGCTCCCTAAGAATCAGCCAGGATCTCAAGTCACTGGTGATTTGGAGATCCAATTCCGAACCCTGCAAAAAACAGGGTCAAACCACCCCTCCGTAGGTCCAGGTCCAAGATCCAATTTGTTCTTTGCGGGCTGTTTGAAACCCGAGGTCGTGGACCCATCAACCGTCCTCCGCATCGTGCCAGGGTTGCTCATCCATGATTTGAAGTCGGCCCTGTTTGCCATGTTGCTTCGCCACCTTCGAAACGTCGACCAGAAAGGTGGCAAAAACTGTCAGGTCACGCCCCACCAGTGAGATCATCAACAGAAACATGTCTCAGGCCACGAAAAAAATATATGACATGAACCATGAAATACATGTTTATTTTTTAAATAAGGATCATGGATGCCTAAACATTTCATGGTTGTCATGGAAATAATCCCAAAATTTAAGTATCTAGTGTTTCGTCCCCTGAATTCAACCCAACCAATCAGGGTGTTGATTGATCACTGAAAAAACATGTGAATCCTATGTGGAAAAGACTGTACTTGGCCGCCTCTTGGGAGTCGTTAGCTAATCAAGTTAGCTACTACCTTCGTACCTTCCCAACTACACCCCAGAAAACTAACATGTCCCCTAAAAAGGAACTATTTAAATAGGAAATACATCTTCCAACCATCATTTTTCAGGGGATATGTTAGTTTTCAGGTGGGTACACTAAAGAATGATCTTCAGGATTTACTTTAGGATTATTGAATTTTGCTTGGAAAAAACAAAACCTAGTCTCCCTTTGATGGTGGTATGATGGTGATTTAGCATGGTAGAATCCGCAAAAAGAATCACCAACAAAAACAAAACCTTTCTTTTATGGTTGGGATTCCGCCATGTTATTTCATTCAAATGAATGTAACCCATTGATTTATGAATTCATACATATAATTTTATTTATGACTCAGTGATCCGATCACTGGTCAATCAACCCTTCTGTGGCAAATATCCACTATTCTTCCAATCTTTCTTGGGCCCCGAACACTGGTTCAGAGTGGACAGTGAAGGCCAATAAAGGTCTAGTCTCTAGTAAAAAAATGATGATGATAATAATTATTATTATTGTTATTGTTACCATTCTTTTCCGAATTTTTTCCAGGGTTTTAGGCTCTCAAAATATTTCAGTGGATCTCCTAGTTTTCCATAGCTGACATCCGGATGAATCCGGACATCAATCTGCAGCTGGTTGCTGTACATCTCCATTTAAGATCAAAACCCGATCACCTAAAAATGGGATATCCTGTTCGGATTTTGGGGGAATTCTCTTACTAAACCACAATTTACGGTGACCTCGGCGGTTTGGTCGTTATAATTTGCCCTGATTTTGAGCCCCGAAGGTGTGTCCCTCCGAGGAATTTCATGAGTGCAGTTGGCCGGGGTCCAATGTCCAGATACTTGGATTTGCTTGTTGGGTGGTTGCAAAGAAGAACTAATATTCCCTAAATGGTGTTTTTCTCTATGGTGATCTATCATGGTAGAATCCGTAAAAAAAAATTCACCTTGAACAAACACAAGGATATGGAACCTGATTTTTTCTTTGCAATACTAAGATGTGCTGATTGAAATCTGCAAAAATAGCTCCAACATTAGCTCCCTATAAGATCGCTCGGGATTTTTTTAGATATATAACACCCCAGCTCCGTAAATCTCGCTCCCTTCCGTTCGCACCAGCTAGAACAGTGTTTGCTTTGTTGGGGTGCTTGCCTTACACTAAACCACAAAGGTAACTGGACCCCAACATGGCTGCCTCTTCTGCAACTGTGCGTTGCTCAGGGTTGTGAACCTCGAATGTTGGAGATGAGGAACAAATTGGTCACTAAAACATGTCCCACCAAGCTACGTTTGTGATGTACAAAGTGAAACACATATGTGTAGATACTGCTGAGGATCACAATACAAGGGGCAGGTGAATTGTTGTTTGCATACATTATTTCAGCTCAGCAACATCTACAGTATACATGGCAACTCCCTTGAAGTAGATTTAAAAAGAAACTGTTGCTTTTGTATTCCAGACCTGTAGAGATAGAGATAGGTCAACGTAGAATCAATAAAAAAGAGGAAAACAGGTTAATCCATGCTATTTTCCAAACAGGAAAGCACGATTCAGAAAACACATCTTTTTGTGCATATCAAAATTATGGAACTGGCCATTGTTGGGAAAAAAACAAGCGGGAGAAGTGTGCGATAAGGCTTCACTACTTTCAGTTTTCTGCGAAAAAAAGAAAAAACTTTGGCGACGTCACTGGCTTGAAATACACCCCATTTCTCGAGATTCATGGTGGAGTTTTCGGCCAGCTATGTCAGATGTTCACGGAGAGTACCTACAAATTGTCAATGTTTGATGTTCATGTTGCATGCCTCACATGAAACATTTTGGAGGGGCTGCAACAATTGAATTCGATCGAATTTTGTGTGGCATTTCATGACACGCCCTGAAACAAATTTCTTGGTGGTTCACATATGTTTTTGGTAAAACCCATATCCTCAATATTCCACTTTCTACTTACCATATGTCACAAGTCTATGAAAAAGAAACATCACAAAACTCAAAGTCTATATATTGTATAAAACTCTGGTGAAATTCCAAAAAAAATATCCCGCAATGCTTTAGTAGAAGAGTCACAGGCATTTAATTTAAACCGGTGTTCTATCCTTAAACTTCCCTTCTCCTCCCCATGTGTCGGGTGCATATCCCAAGTGACCCAAATGGCAGACTTATACCTTGGAACAAAATCTTCATCAGAATCCGCCACAGGCAACCATGTGGACGTTGACATGTTTTTGTTAAATGGAAAATTTCACAACGAAATTGTATGAAATGGTAAAATAATAAAATCTCCGGTGTGTACTTCGGAATTCTTTGTTTTTTTGGGGGTTGTTTGGATTTGGATGCTTGTCTTTTTTCACAAATCAAGGACCTTCTTTGTTAAACGACAGGGGTATAGACATAAAAGCAAAGATCAACTTCAGGGAATTAGCAAATCGCTTCCTTTTTTGGCCCCTTAAGAAGCTGACTTGTTCCTTTCTGTCAAGGTTGTGATTATTTCTGGAGGGCTCTTATCAATGGTGAAAGGGTGATGTGGCTTGGTGGTGAGCTCCCTGACTTTTGGTATCTATGATATGGTAGTGAGGCTCTGTGAGGGATCGGGATCCTACTGTTGATGGCTGAAATCTTGCACCACCTGGGATGTATAAAACCTTGTAAATAATGGGATATACCACCTATCAACTGGTGCAGGATTTCTTCCATCAACAGTAGTGTTAGGTTTTCTCGGATACCATTTAAAGAACCCAGGATTGGCCCAGGATTCATAGAATTTTCAAACATTTGACTTGACTAAAGCACCAAACTATCCCAAGCCCAAATTGAAGATAAACCATCCCTTCAATAGATGTTCATTCGTCCATTCCTGGATTGGAAGAATCATCAGGAATCACATTTCAATCATACAGATGGATATGCATATCTACCTGAGAAAAAAAGAACATTAAAAAAGAAGCCTTGCGAAGAATATCTACCTGAATGATCTCGCATGTGGGATATTTCATTGCACATGTGCATATAGACATCACTCAAATTTTTGCTACTCTCCCTGAAACTAACATAGAACCTGAAGAAAGAACATCCCACAAAAAGAACCTAGTCTTATAACATCTTCCAACCATCAATTTTTATGTGTAAATGCGCTATTATGGAATTCTAAATGGGGGGGACTGTGTGTTTAAGGTGGCGCGGAATCCCTACACCCCCAAAAACTATCAAAAACTAACATAGATACCCAAAATGATGGGCCTTGGAATCCATGTATCTCCGGCGAAAACAAAACATGGCGTGTTTTTTTGGGTATCTATATATGCGTCACATTTCATGGGGGAAATCATCTTCCCGGAATGGGTTTTCTACAATTTCCTAAGGTTTTCCGGTTGACAACCCCAAGGTTCCCAGCTTACCACCGAAGATTTGGCTGCCAAGGCACTGTGTTTTTCCACCGGACTCGGCACGACAGCCTTTGTAAAAAACCTCGGTAGTACGGTAACTGAACAGTTCCCGGGGGTTCGTTATGTGAAGCTGACGGAATGCGCCCCATGATGATGGAAATAGTCACGGGATTTTGTTGTTACAAAAGATGTAGAATGTAGATGCAGTTTTGATATTTCAGGTAGTTTAACTTGAGTAAAATACATGCTTGGCAAATTGAAAATTACATGATGTGATTCGATTTGACATGAGGTGGTTTGATTTTGTATACATGGAAGAAATATGATTCGATATGATGTGAAATAACACGTTATAGTATTATAGAAACAAGATATGAATTGATGTGATATGAATATGACATAAAATGTGCCAAAACATCAAAATATGTTGATTTTATGACATGAGATTATCACCCAGTAGTTCATAAGTTTGGTTTGACTTCTTGCAATCGTAGGAATCCGAACAAAGACATGTAACATGTTGTAAATACTACTTTTTTTGGGCTATGGACTCGCGAATCGCAAATCCCTTGAAGGAACAGAATAGAGTGCAATAATTGGTTTACAACGGTAAGAAACACGGAAAATATCTAAAAACAGTAAACATTGTAAAACTTCAACTGAAAATTCACATTTGTCTTTTTTTGACGGCTCAGTTGTGATGTTCATCCTCTGATCTTAAAAATCGTCTAAAAGAACAAAACACGTTGCATCTCTGATCATATATGGATGTTTCCGAAAATAGTGGTACCCCTAAATCATTCATTTTAATAGAGGTTTCCATTATAAACCATCCATTTTGGGGTACCCCTATTTTTGGAAACATCCATATAATTATTTTAGCTCAGCAGCATCGAGAAGATCTTCATAATTCACCTGCGGTTCAAGCGGTTCAAGTGTCTTTGAGCTATGGCAACATCTGAACAAATTGGAACATCTTATGAATCATGGCCATGCAATGTTTAGGAACATAAAATATATAAAATGTTTCCTACAGTTGTAAACAAGCACAGCATATTTATTTAGGAATCATGGCACCTTTCCCTACCTATTTAAGCTTATTTATTTATGATTCATGGCATCTTTCCCTACTAGACAATTGTAACCCAGAACAGTTTCAAGCTTCGGCTTATTCGTAGCCTTTGCAAAAAAAAAGGTTCAAAGCATCGCTACTGGCGATGACAAAAATGGATGTGTGGAAGGAAATCCAGACCCATGTTCACACCAACCCCACTGTACCTTCGAAGGATCGTACTCTACTTTGATGGCTTCCTTAGGTCTGACAAACAAAAACTGAAGGGTTGAAAGATCTAAGTTTGTTCAGTAGAAACAAGGACAAGGAACATGAAACACATCCCTGGCAAATCTTTGTGACATTTTTTGGATGGTGATCCGTGACCCTTCAAAATGGCAAAGTGACCACCAACTAGAAAAGGTCACATGGAATCACCTGGTCCATACATATACATATCCATACAAGCCAGCATCTTTTTTTGGGGGGAGGTTCCAGCGAGGCAACCCTTTCATAGCAGGGATGATTTGAAGAATACCTCGACCCAGCTCAATCGATACCAAGGTTAAGTAAAGTACTATAGGATCCATGTATGGTATATTTACCTACATTTACCATAAAAATCAACCAAATGTAGGTAAATTAGGTAAATGTCCCATACCATGGATCCTAATGGGTATAATTCCTAAAACCTAAATTAAGCATATATATTTTGGTGGGATTCCCTTACGTCTGACTTCGGCACCACTGCTGGGTGCAGTGAACGTCACGCGACCCTTACTAAAGCAGCTTTTGGGTGCGGTCTCAACAGGCTGTTGGGTCCCTCTAATTTGCTCAGATGTACCATTTTCTTCAGATTCAAACTGGTGTTTCGGAAGGGCCCGCAGGTTGGACAAAGAAATTTTATAGGGATGTTTCCTGCAAAATGGTGGTACCCCCATTTCACATCCCTTTTAATGATCATTTTCAGTAGGAAAACCCCATGGTTGTTGGGGAAACCCACCATTTTAGGAAACCCCCATGTAGCATACTCCCCCCCAAACAAAAAAAACAAAATGGACCCTAATACGTGCTGTTTTGTTTTGAAATAGGAATCTCTTTTTCCAGCGGTCTTGTTTTAGGTGCCATGTTCTTGCTTTCAAAAAAGGTTCGGAAGATCATGTTGGACCGAAGTTGTATCTTCATGAAATTCCACGTGGGTGTTGCATAGTAATCTGTTAAAATCAATTGGCAAGTCACTCAGCATGGCTGTTTTTCCACTCTCAAAGATTGGCATACTTTCCAACAAAACACCCTAGCAACAAAAACAGGATCATCAGAAGTTGGTGTTTTTGTCAAGTCAAATTGAGATCATTTCCCCAATGATCTGGGTAAACAAAAAACATGTGAATACCACCAGCTTGTGTGTATATCAATATATATATATAATTATATTCATTTACCTAGAACCTAACTGACCCAGATTTTGAATGAATTGCCCCATGAAATCGAAGGTCAACCCCACAAAAAAAAACAGGTCCCTTGGGTTCTAGGTATACATCATACATCATGTATTCATTCCTATATACCTGGAGCCTGGAACACTTTTGGACCCACGACTTTTTGGTGACCATCCTCATGTTGCAAAACGAGAGGCTGTGTGGCCATCACCATCACCTGGGGTGGTGACACCCGTAGCAGTGGCAAATGAAGGTTTAAAGTCTAGAGGGATCCCTTACTAAAAAATGAAATATTCCTGGTGGTCTTCTGTCCTGAATGGGGGGGGGAGGATAGATCCAAAGTGTACATCATATTGATATTGAAAATGATATTGATATTGATATTGATATATATATATATATATGTGTGTAACGTATATATAAACGAATATATATATATATATTGATTCATATCAAACTAAGATGTGCTTGGAAACCTGAAGGTAACTCCTCAGCTCCCCATTCTGAAGAGATATGAAGAGATTCGAGATAACCCCCAGCTCCAAATCGCTCCCTTCCAATCACCATCTAAGATATTCATATTAGTTCCGGAATGGCACCTCAACATACAAAAACATCTAAATCAAACAGAAACGCAAACAACAAATAATCGAAAACGCTAAGACTGACAACAAATAAAAAAACCTTGCACAATGCAAAACAAGCAACAAACCGAGTCGTATGTCGGACGTGGATTTTTCCTTAGGTTTTTGACACCCCGGGATTGCCGGTAAGAGGATCCCAACGTTCAATTGGGGGGCCCCTACTAGTTAGAAATGGAGTTTTAGACCCTAGAAGTGGCCTTATACATGGGTAACTGGGGCTATAACTCCTATAAATAGAGTTATAGCCCTAATTATACTTATAACTGGTAGGGGCCCACCTTGTACCCTCCCTGCACACCTCATACTATGGCAACCTTCATGCTTCTCATCTATACCTTTAGATCATAGGTGTACAACATGACACTTCCACAACGGTCACAACCATAGGAATTTAAGCCTTGAAACTTCCAACCTTCCAAGATGTGTAAAGGATACCATCCGTTTCCCTATGCCTCTACCCTCATGATGAAAAGATCTACCTGAATGTGCGAGCATTTGGGGGAAGATACTCTTCAAAAAAAGTACCCAAATTAAGTTTTCGGCACTTGACATGGTGATTTCTTTTGGGATACTTGGTGGCTCTTGGTAGGTAGTACTGTCACTGGTGAAAAGTTGGATAGCTAACTATATAGTTATCTCCTGTAACTTGGTTTTTCACAATAAGTCCCCTAACCAGGGTGCAATAAACCAAACTTACAAACTAACAGCTACCAAGCTCCTAACCTCTACTTTGCAATGAGCCAGCATCCTTGGATGGGTGTGGCAGCCAATGCATCGAGACGACTCAATTGGATCCAAAGATCCCACCAGTGTAGCCCACCACAGTTTTCGTCACTCCAGGAATTTTGTCAAAGGTGGCCTGAAAAAAACATGACGAAGTCATGTCCCAGGCCTATGGAAGGCAAAAACAAAAAAAAACATAGGAAAATGTGCGGAACATGTCGTCTGTTGTACTTTTTTTTTGTGGGCAGGGTGTGTAAAACATGTAAAACATAGATTTGGGTATATAGTAGTCTTCGAAAAGTTCGGGAGATCATTGTGCGGGAAAAAAGTGGATAGTCCATTCCTATCCTAGATGGTGAAGATGTTTATCTCCAAGATCCTGACAAGCAACCAAACCTGTTGACACCGCAAATTGAAAAAAATCCGCTCAAAAAAAACAACTTGGCTTGAGATTGTTAGTTTGGTTTTGATTTGGATGTTGTCTATCAACAGTACAAAAACCTCTGCTTGCCAACCCCATTTGCACACCTGTGGCCCCCAAAATCAGCCCATTGCAAAGGTGGCCACTTCCTGCTAAGAATTTCACAGGGTGAGGGCGACCACGATTTGGGTACCAGTTGGTAAGGGACCACCAAAATTTTGACAATCTCCATTCATACTGTTGATGAAAAGAATCCGGCTGACCAGTTGAGGTTGGTAGTTTATCCCAATATTTACAAGATTTTCTACATCCCAGGTGATTTGCCAGATTTCTTCCATCCGTTCATATTTCAGTATGTTTCTAGGTGGGCAAAAATTAGGGTCCAACTACTTTCGGCCAAAAAACAATGTCAATGAAGAATCATTGGACGCTCCCAAACTTCTTTGCATGTAATATCTATGTATAAATATATGTTGTTTATATAATTTATACATATATATACATATTCATTGATATCATGTGTTTAAAAAGGCAAACAAACAGTATATAGTATGCATATACGATTATGTCTATGTGATAATTCAAAAACATATTGGCATGCCGAAAAATGGTAATCCGCTAAACATGCTACACACTAGAAGGAAAACAAAGAATTTGATGGTCCTCATGATATAATGTACAAAATAAACAAAGAGATTGCATGCATTACGGGACGTCTCAGTAGGATGTTTTTGAATAGTCTTCCAGGTACATGATAATAAATGGAGGCTGAAGAATGATAGACATAGGCTAGGCACAAACAACAGTGATGCTGAACAGGAAAAATAGCGCCAAGAATGATAGAACCTGAGGAATACTTTTTGATTTGGGGTCCTGGAACACACATTGGATTTTCTGAAATCAATGGTGATCAAATCAGCTTTCTTACCCTAGACTCCAATTCATCTACCTCAACAAATCACCACGTCCCGTGAAAAGGGACCATATGACCATCTAAAAAGAAATTCATCTTCCAACTATATAATTCAGGGGATATCTTTGTTTTCAGGAAGGAAACATCTTGTTAAGTGATTTAAAATCGCTCATGGTGGTTTCAGGTTCACGGCTTCTACTGGGTGGCTAAAATGTAGCTAGTGACTATGGTTATAACTTGGGTTATAACTAGAATCACAAGTCCCAAGTTGAATCATAAGTCCCAAGCAACTAGTTATAAGTTGGCTCATGACTAGAATTAACCACTGTTGGTCTTATAAATCATCTAAATAGGATAAAATAACCCAACTTACCAACTACTTTCGATCACTCGTATGAGAAACCATGTCAATGTACTTCTACTTCCCTCAATTAGTGAACTGACTCTCACCCAGTATCTTGGGTTTACCCGGGTCATTATATGACACCAACCCAAGCAATGCACATACTTATATCTTCTTTGTGAGCAGAAACATTTCAACTTTGATCCCCCCAAACCTGGTAATTGAATGATCTCTGTACTATTGGATTGTTTATCTCCCAAAACAACAGTGTACTTTCTCTACCTGATGGTAATTTCCCTGCCTGATGGTTTGTGCCATCTCTAAACACAACACAACATTCAACATGCTCCTTCCCGCGCTTCGCCATGATTCAACGCGCAACGATCTGGCGGTCGGGTGATTTGTGGGGATAGTTAAATCGGCTATATCGCCCACTTAGGAGGAGAATATACTGGGGATACCTATAATATGTGTAGATATATGTAAATACACCTAGAACCACAATGACCTCTATTTTTGAAGGTCAACCCTCCGAAAACAATCATTTGGGTTCTAGGTATACATACATATTTATACTCTCCCTGAAACTAGCATGGCACCTGAAACACTGGGGTTGGAAGATGAGCTTCCTTTTGTGGAAGGCCTCCTGCCAGGTGCTATGTTAGCTTTGGGGAGTGCATATATATATATATAAATACATGAATATTATATAGATATTATATATATAGTATATACATAGATAACTACCATATTTTTTTAGTAGACATAGATCCTAACTTTCCAAAAAACACATCCAAGTACCCAACAAGTTGGTGGATTTTTTTAACCATCCATTTGTCAACAAAAATGCGCAGCCGTCAACTTGGGACTCATTTCCCCAAGAATCGAGGCTTGAAATCCAAAAAAAAACGTTGTTGACCCCAAGGTGCTCTTCCCGCACAAAAAAAAACAAGTTGTTTTCGAAGCTGTGTTGCTTAAGGAACCCCGAATATGTAGGCATCCAGTGGAAAAAATCTGAAAAATGAGCTCCGGGAGGTCAAAAAAATCACCGAAACGAAACGCTGTTTGGTCCTTGAGGTTCCATGAAACCATTCTCAGGTGAGCCAGGATCCCTACACCAAACAACCAATGATCTGAAAAACTAGAAGCAATCACCAAACTCAAAACCCATTTGGGAAGTACAAAATGGTCAAAATCTCCATTCTGACATTTAGGGAGAATATCAGAATATCTGTCAACAAACATGAACAGAACGACGCCCCCCCCCCAAAAAAAAAAATGGGAAGGTAGGCAGATCCAATTTTTGTTCAATGGGATGTACCTGACCTTCAAGGGAAATTCGAGGTCCGCCGGTTTTCTCGGACAGTTTGTCAACTCAGTTATCTGGGACCATTAAATTCAGACGTTTATATAAAACTCATTCCTAGTGCTCCAAATACCCTGTGAGACTGATGTTTAGGCACTCAAAACCAACTTGCAAAAAGGGATTGGAGCATAAGGGCATAATATTCTAACTTTGACTTTGTTTATAAGCAACATCTAATCCTTAAAAACCCTTGAACAAATATTTAAAGGTAGGTTTCGACCTTCCACCTCCTTAGATACATCAAATGCTTTGGCACGGCCGCCATTTCTCTCGTCTTTTGAAAAACACGTGGAGCCGCCTAGTCAATCGGGTTTCGCTGAATTTCTCAGCGGAAGCTGGTGGAGGTCTTTTTGAGCCACAACGCTGCAAGGATGATTATATGAAAAAATAAGGGATGGGGCCTTTCATTCATAGTTAGTATACCTGTACCCCCGCAAAAAAACCTAACATGTGACACCTAAAAAAGATTGGTTTTGAAAAGTTTAGAATCTCCTTCTTCAGGCTTTTTTTTTCGGGAGTGTAAGCTTCGATAGTGTTCAACCCTTAAGATCCCCTGACTGTTTAGTCAGAAAAGGTCTATTTTAGAAGCAAGTGGTGCATGTTTTTTTGGGGGGGGACTCCAATTAAACAGTCCAGGGTTTGATTGAACGATCCAATAAATTATTACTGACATCTAGAGACAACTGCAAAGATGGCTCCAGATCAACAAGATTGCTATCATAGCTTCAGTATATAAGTGGAGAAGTGACCTCGACCTTTTCCAGGCATGTTGGTATCACAAATGACAAGGCTTTGCCAGTGCCACTTTCGCCACTTCATTCTCGCAGCAATTCAAACAAGTTTCATCTCTAACCATAATTATCATGACTTGTGCTGACTAAGCTTAAAAAACAATATCTTGAGGTACACACCAATGTCCCAGTTAGCTTTGTTAAAATGAACATCTCTTCAAAAGTCATATCATAGCTGGCATGTCATGATTTCAACCCAAACAACAAGTCCATTATGTCACTGAAGATTTCTCCGTTCCGAAAATCGTTCCTTTTTACGGGACATGTTAGTTTTTGGGAGGGTATAAACGATCCAACATGATTGCTGCGAATGCACCTGGGATCCTGTCTACAATGATTTTGTTTCTCTGTATTTTTGGCCTTGGAACAGTGACTCCTGCCTGTCATGTTGCTTCCCAAGACAGAAAGTAAACCATCATTGGGGGAATATATTGGAAACAACTTCAAAAAACATATTAATATATATTAATATCATCAAAGCAAAGCAACCGATATCTATCAACTATTGGGGGTAAACAAGTTCTTCCATCAAAGTCAACAAATCATTGCAAATTGGATGCAAAACTCCTACCTTTTTCATGATTTCTCCAAATTTTGTATCTCATCAACCCTAAGAATTCGCCGGGATCTCAAGTCACCGGTGGTTAGGGGGGGTTATAAATATAGGTCAAGTAGGGTTATAAGTCATAATCATATAATCCCAGTTACCCATTTATTTTCGGCCATTTATAGGGGGCCCCATAACCCCATTCATAACCCCATTCATCAAAAATACCATGCAGCATTTGATTCCATCCAACTGATTGTGGTCTATTGGACCTTGGAGTCGGTTGTATCAACCAGGGATTCCCAACTCTGAAGAAGCTCCATAGCAAGCTTCCAACTCTTCTGCTGCTTCCACAACCTTGAACAACTGAGATGGAGGGGGGTTCCATTTTTCATGAAAAACATGCATTGGACCTTGGGTTTCAATGAAAAATTGATAGATACTTCAGTTTTTTTCGGGGTCCGTTCAGGGGGTCCTGTTGGAGATTTCTTGAGAAGTTTGTTGTTTGACAAATCTTCCTAAGTGAAGAGTGGAGTTTTGAAAAAAAAACAACAAAACATGATTTTGATCCACCACTCTGCAGTCCCCTTCCACTTGAGTTCCCAGCGAATTTCTGATCTAGCGTGTCCTAAGACATCCACACGCTCCGGAAGAAAAAAAAACACGGATGGGTTTCCAATAGGCCCAGGATTGAATTCCCTCAAACCGTGAATGTTTCAACTAACCCAAAGCATCATGGGATCTCAAAACTGGTTGTTCGTAGGATGGTCCCATGATTTTTTTGGAAATGGTAAATTGGTGTTTTGGGTCCCCGGTGAATTTGTGATTCGAATTGGGATACCCCCAATTCGACTCCCAGATTGATCCCTGAAGTCGTTTGTGTAGTTGGCGTTTTTTTGCCACCCATTTGAAAGATATGGGCAAGTCAAACTGGGAATCATTTGCCCATGGATCGGGCTGAAAAATTATGATTTGAAACCATGTTGAAAAAACTACCTATAGATTATAGTATAGTTTTCTGCATAAAATTCCATGACAAAATCTGTACTTGAAATGCGACAACCAAGCCAACATTTTCCGACGATGGCAACAAATTCAAACGATTTTACGCAGTACAGTGGATCATGAAGGTTAACAAAGGGACCCTACTATAATAGTAATTGCAATTATTCTCCCAATGTTGCAGACGTTTGACAATCCCCAGTACAAAACCTTTTCCGAAGGCCAGCTTGTTTTGAAATACACCGTGGTTGTTTCGCCGATTCTTTCAACTCCCAAAAAGGCGGCGATTTGTTTCCGGGGCCATGCCAAACAAGACTAATGGGAGTGGCGATCGCCATTGATCCTTTCCAGGTGGTATAACTCCATCCGTCCAACCTTTGGTCTTTTTACCTTTCAAGTTGAGCTTTCCGACCCCTGCCCAACGCATCACCACCTGAGTTGCATGCCAGCCATTCCCGATTTTTTGTTGTTCGCACAAGTCACACCAAAACAATTAGAAGTTTCACCACCTAGAAAAGTGAAACCACTCATCCGCTACACTCAGAAGTACTCATACATCTAAAGATGTATTGACTATTGATGATTGTGATGTTCCATTGCCACGTTAGTTTGCCCGAGTGCCGATCTGCCAAACAAAAAAAACACAGGATCTTAATGTATATAATAATCCCTTAAACATATGATCTGGCCATAAAAACACACCCCTGAGTTCACTAACATGACCAAAAAGCAAAATCCCCCATTTCAATGTCAAAAAACAAAAAAAACATCAACTCATTCAAAAGCTGGGACTTTCCAGCTGTAGTCATCTTACCCGACTTCCCTCATGCTCTCTGCTGCGGGGCGCCCGTACCGTGGCTTCATCTGTTACGGTCAAACCACCTCCGGTACCACGTAGGTGAACCAAGGATCCAGTCCTGGAAAGGACCGAACTGATAGGATGTCTCTCCAGGAATGGCGATCGGATATGCTAGGATCAATGGCGATCATGATCAAATGGGTTATGTTTCACCTACTGATCACCTACTTATAAATGGAGTATGTATGTATATATGAATATGTATTGGGGTAATATAACTCACTGATCCCAACCATTGATCCTAACTTCCTGGGACATCCAAGTAGGGCGAATGCAACGAGGGGACCCGGCTGCTGTCCGATAGCCGTTGCATGAATTTGCTCCTTTGAAGTTATACGAAAAATAAACATCCTAATGGCAGCCTAAGAATTTGAAGAAGTTCTGATAGTCACGCAGAGCATTCCGAATGTGAATGTCTACATCAAAAAGCAAAAATCCACATCCATCTCTTAAATGACATTTCAAATCATTCAAAAATAGAGATTTAATGTTCAACTCAAATTTGGAATAGAGTTTGCTGTGAAAAGTCTAATCCAATTTCAGCCAAAGGACATGTGACATCTGATATTTTGCGATGAACAACGAAGATTTGTCGTCCAGATCTGTTTTTTGTTGAAGTTTGCATGTAAACAAAGACATGAGATCCAGTCAAAATTCAGACATGTGACATGCTGAATTTGAACATTTGCGGAATGGATGTGGGAGGACAAGTTGTCCACAAAAAGTGATGCACTTGGTTAACAAGGCTCCCAAACGGCACATTACAAAGACAGCAATCCCAATGCATGATTTTTTGGGAGGTAAATCCGACAAAAAATACACATGTTGGTCCTCATGTTGGTTGCAAAGTTTCATCTCCCAAATATGGGTTGTATTAAAAATGATTGGCTGCTTTTTTAACAGGATCTGGCAAACCATCTCAACGGATAAAGGCTCCTCAAACCGAAGCAGTGTTTTTGGAAAGAAAACACATTGTTTTCTTTAGGACTTTAGGATCACTTAAAAAGGAATTGCTTCAACTCGCTTCAATACCCAGACCATCCATGTATATTTACCTACATTTGTTTGAGTTTCATGGTAAATGTAGGTAAATATACCAAGTGTGATGGATGCTATGGGATATTGCTGTAGCAATCAACTTTGAATACCATACCCTATATATTATATATATATATTCATTATTCGTTCCTTCATGTGACACCACATTAAATAGGATTTGGGGAAACCAAAACACATTTCATATATCTACACAGTATTTCATACCGTACACAGTATACGAAACAAGAGAAAGCCGACAGAATACAACAAATTCAATCTTCAAGATCATACAACTTCAAGGCATGTGGTAATTAGATCTAGGCAAATTACATCAAATATATCAAATTACTATGACTATAATTCCCCAAAACCTGAGTTGAGGACATTTTGTGAGAATTCCAACACGGCAATTCCCACATTTTAGGGGTGACCAACCGGCAGTTTTACTGTATTCGCTATAATTTGCCTATAGATTTAGACTTCATTACCCTCTTGTAAACCAACATAGCCATGGCAGATCATCCATTTTGATGGCAAGAAAACCAGGAGATTTGATGTTGATTTGCATTGGGCTATTTTTGTTGACAGGAGCTAGTTGGTGGTTTTTCACCAACCCCTTTGAAACATATTTCCGTAAAACTAGAAATCTTCCCCTGGGATCGGGGTGAAAATCAAAGAATATTTGAAACCACCTCCTACCCTTGGACCCCAAAACCATGAAAAAATGAAGGTTTTAGGCCCCCAAATATGGGTTATAACCGCTAAAAATGAAGGTTTTGGGTTCCCATGGTAGGGAGTGTAGCAGTTTACCCTTCACCTCCCACAGTTGGGTCACGCATCCAGGCCTCAACGGTCGGCCTTTTCCAGCGATCTGGGTATCACTGGCAGATTTTCGTCCTTCGAAACCTGGACATCTCGTGTAAATGATGGGTGCTTTTTGAAGCCATACCCATACCATCCATGGGACGGGTATATTTACCTACATGAATGTTTGATTTTTATGGCATAAAGTACCATGGATGCTATGCTGCTATGAGATAGGCCCATTGAAGATGTTTGGAGCGTTTTTGTTGGTGTTTTAGAGATCAAATCATGTTGACAGGTCAATTCATCCGATTGGAGCATGGTCAAAATACATGTCCCTAAGAGTCCGGGCACATGGCTCGAGATTTGATGGATGAGTCTAAATCCCATCCCCAGAATAGAATAATTGTTGGGAATATATCCCTTTTCTTAGGACATACAAACGGATCCTTAGGGTGTGAAAAATCCCCCCGCGGATCCTTTGATTCATCCAAAATGCCCGATTCCCCTATGGATCCGCAGGCTTACCAACGGACCTCGATCTAAGCTTACCAAGCAGTGAAACAAACGAGAGATTTAAAAGCAAAAACGTGACATTTCAATGATCCCCCTACACTCCTGAAATTTAACATACATATCATCATATCCTTCGAAAAATGATGGTTGGAAGTTGGAAGACGACTTTCCTGTTTGGGTTTTGGGTAACTTTTCAGGGGCGAGCTGTTCAACTTCAGGGTGGATGCCGACATCCCAAACACGTGCTGCGGATTGGTGTGAATGGAACTCCCAACAAAAAACGTGACCTCCTGCGGCAACAGGGCTTTTAGGGGTTCCGAACTCGCACCGAAAAACACCAATGAATGTTTAGAGGATTTTGGATGGTCTCGGCTGTTCATGGAATAGGGCTACACTGCACTCAACCTTAACATCAAAATTTTATTTTTACCACTCTCACATCAAATCATATTCCCCCCAAAACCTTAAAGGCTTCATCAGAAAATGTCTGTCGACGACTATCATATCCGAATCATGTTCCAATGTCATAGGATCCATGGGACTGGTATAAAACCTACAGTTACCATATGCCATAAAAATCAACCAGTCATGAAGGTAAATAGGCCAGTCCCATGGATCCTATGGCCGAATCATGAATCATTAATAATGCAACGAAGACACCTTAGACTGTTGATAGAAAAAAACAATCAAACCCTGCGGCACTTGATAATGATCAATATCTATCAATATCTCATTCATGTTAAAATGAAGTTATTTATCTTAAAATTATATATCTATTCAATATATAGCTTTATATATCTCATAACAACAAATGCAAGATTTCTCCCATCAATTGTAGATGCACCTTGATTGCTGTCTTCCGGTCGCTTGCGTGAAAATCGTTTGGCTACACGACCACCCACCTGAAGCTACAGCTGGGTACTAGGTGACCCTAACTGAACCCCAACACAAACAACGGGCCTTCCTGGGTACAGCTCACGCCATTCACAAGAAAAACATGGTACCTAGGTCCTACTCAAACACTTAGGTCCCCTGCTAAAGGTTAAACTTTCAGTGAGTTACATATATCCGCTTGTCGTGTGTTCAAACCCCACTAAACTCAAAGGGGATCTTGGTATAAGGGACTATACCAAAGATTGGCCAAGGTCCAATATAGGCATTTTGTCTTTATTTACCGGACGTAGGGCCATTTTGCAAGACTTCTGATTCCCCTCATTGTTGCTGTAAGTAAGTTCATATTGTTCACCCGATGGTTTGAATTAGTGCTGGATAAGGCGGGGCCTCATTGGGTTTGATTCTCATGTTGCTACCAGTAGTACCGCACAAGGCGGTGGCGGAAGTTTCAAGAATAGGAAACGTATAGGAGAGATTGATNGCTATTGCATCTTCTTTCTGCTGACTTGACTACTCTACTCTGCTTTTCAACTGTCCATATTGTCGGAAGTTTCTATTTAAACTTCCTTCGACAATACCTGGTAATTGCAGCATTTCTGGCACTCCTCACAATCGATGATGAGATGAGGTTTGTCATCGTTTTTTTCAAGAAAAGGAAGTTTTTGTTGGCTAAACTCGGGATTCAACAACAAATCTAGCCAACACTGTTTTTTTTTGGGGGGGAGGCCTGTTTAAAAAAATGTCAAATTCTAAAATTTCATGGTTGAAAAAAACGTGCCCCATAAAAGTTACTTCAAACTCCAATTGTTTCTTGGATTTGCAGTGAAGCAAATCCAAGGTTCAGTGAAGCAAATGAACATAAATGAGCCATCCTGCAAGTAACCTCAACAAAAAAACAACAAACTTCAACAAAAAAACATCTGGGATGTGGCATTTGGGATGAAGGACACCTTTCTTTGTCCGGATCAGTTTTTTTTCCTCCACAACCCAAGAGATGCCCCCAAACCAACACCGATCACCTTGGATTCTTTCTGCGTCTCCAAGAAGGTTGAAGCCAAAGAATGTAAGGATTGCTCCTGGTGTTCGGCATTCGGCAGGCGGACAAGGCTGGGCTGCTGGTGGTTGTGTTGGGTCCCAGTTGTCCTTTTAAGTGAGGTGGAAGCATGAAGATCTTGATGGAATTAGTGAGTGATCCAGATCCATGAAAAAAAACTTGAAACTCCAAAAGAAATATGTGATCCATTTTCCGACAATATTGTTTTTTGAGATCTTGAACTTCGAGGGAGAACTATTCGAAATTTGGCAAAATAAAATCACACACACTCACATGAGATGGAAAGACAAAAAGCACCAAATCTATCCACAAGCAAACAACAAAAAACATGCAAATCACAGGCGATCTGCAACATGTCACTGCTCGTTGGCAGGAAATCAGGTAAGAATGTCGTGGCGATTATAAGCATGTGTATAGGATTCCAATCACTCTTGCAACAAGCTTAGTCGGTTTCCTTCCATTGCCTAGGTTGTTTGTCCACTTTGTTGTAAAATCATCCAATCCATTCCAAAAACAATCCGCTCTGCAACAAGACACTGTAGTGCAATATCTTACTAAAGAAATTATACCTGGTTGGTGCTCAACCCCACCTTGTTGCTCATTTCATTTAATAGGGAAATGGTCATCCAGGCTCTCATGACTAAGCACAGCCCAAATACTCATACACTAAACCCGCAAAAAAAAACGCCTGAAATCAGGACCAAAAAACTTCGATTTCAACTTATATAGCCACCTCTTTGGCGGGAAAACTCGGATTTTGGTACCTGAGCCTGCAAACAAACAGCAATGAAGCACCCACAATACACATCCTGATAACCCCCCGTGAAAATTGAAAACAAAATGTCATCTTCCAACCATTGATTTTCAATTTTCAGGAGATATGTCTGGTTTGGGGGGGTGTAACTGCAACAAACCAATAAACCTCCAATAAACAGCACTGATTTTCTACCCAAACTTGACCCCGGAAGTCCAGGCAGAAAGAGACTTTGGCGCTTAAAAAGCGAGCATCCCATTCAGCAGTTGTCATATCCTGACAGAATCGTCATGTGTTGGCGAAACATTTTTTGTCATACTGTTGGTGGAAGAAATGTTGCACCAGTTGATATGGTAAATATCCCATTATTTACGACGAGTTTTATATATCCCAGGTGGTTGTTTGGGATTTCTTCCATCTCCCTGGTGAGTTCTCATGTAGAATATGATGCTGTCAAGAGATTTGTGAAGGTTCGTTGTTGTGGCTCCTTGACAAGCCAAGTATGTGGGATGATGGGTTAAGTAAACCATATTGTGGATCAATACATATCATGCAAACATGTAGATGGGACATACTATTGTATGCAACATAGAAAGATTGAAATGCTACATTTAAATATGCAACATACTAGTCTATATTTGCAAGTGTGCTACATTTGAACCTAGGCATTTCCTGGTATCAGTGCTATCCAAACATCTTGTACGTCAAATCTAAAACTAAACGCGACTGGGTCCGACTTTTTTGGTTACACCCTCGAAAACTAACATGACAATGGAAAAACCAACCAATTGAAGATGTATATATTTCAAATTTCCTGTTGAACATGGGGATTTTGGGGCTAGCCATGTTGGTTTTCAGGAGTGAGGCTGAGGCCAAGACGGGCAAATCTCCCAGCAGCGTAGCACGCTGCAAGTGGCTCGCACGATGCGGGGCCTCAGTTTCTGCACGGCACAAAATGGCCGAAAGAAGCCGACTGAAAGAGGGGTCATTACAACCAACCCTAACAATGCAGCATCTGTTGGGCAAATCTCTCAAAATCATCATAAATTTGGCAGTGTTCAACAGTTTGTCATCCCTCCGCAAAATGGGCAATTCTTAATGATTTTTGTAAATCTCTGACATTCTAAGTCAAATTTTGGTCGCTGAGATTCGGATCTAGGCATTAAACACTGGAAGGGGTGCCAGGTTTGACGAACTAAAATTTCACCAAAAGTTCCAAAGGTACCTTTTAGATACAAAAAAATCCTGAAGCTGAACTTTGTTGGCTCTTTTGTGGGTGTTAGTTTTCCCTTACAAAAACCTTATATCGTTCATATAGGTGAGTGAGTACCTCCATTTTAGGAACCTGAACTGTTTGACTATAACTATAACTAAAACTCCACTATCCAAATGTTCAGAGACTATGCTACTTCTTGAAGGTACAAAGTATATCAAGATCACAATGTGAATGGCATATTCTGACTAATTCCGAAACACATGTGTTTTTTGAGGAAAAAACGTATTTTAAGTATTGCCAACACAGAACTGCAAGAAATATCAATCGGACTTGAATCAAGATTAGGATCTGAAGCCTTGGTTGTGAGGATTTGAATCAAGGAATTGGGGAATTAGCTCCTTCGGCGCTCCCTTGTTACTGAGGATATTCTGTATACTTGGAGGATCATCACTGTACTTGTAAGTGGTTAATAACCATGATGATCGCAAGTCCCTTAAGTAGGATTGCTTCCCTTCAATAACCTAAATGGGTTATAAGTGGAAAGTTACCAACCACTTGGTAACTAGGATGATCCTGCAAGTAGTTAACCCCTTGTCCTTCCCAGCTCCATTGCCCGATTTTTACAGAAACACCAAGAGACTCGTTGGATCTTCGCCATGATGCGACGTTGTTCCGACTGCCAAGCGCGTGACCTCGAGATCGCGAGGGATAGATGCTTCCCTACAAATCCAATCACCTTCTGACAATGCAAAAAGGGAACCTCAATTTTGTGCTGAGGAGGTGAACATCCCAGGTCATATAATCTGAGAATATGACTTGATTTGTTGGGGGGTTTTCATCAAATCTCTCTGGAAGAATCAAACCCTCAATGAAGTTGAGCCAATTTACTCCTTGATGATTCGATGATTCATAGGAAAAGGTCTGATTTAATTCAGGTTTCCTCTAAAATGACAACCAAGAAGAGAAACAAAAAAACATATTCCACTGTTGGTGAATCTGTCTGTTTTTTTTGTTCAGCAAGATCTTGGGTAAAAAAATATCTGGACCTTGTTGAATCCCATTTTACGGATCCATGGGACTTTTTGTATATCTACAGTACCTACCATGGGAACCCACAAACTTAATTTTTAGAGGTTGTAACCCATACTTTTAGGGCTTAAAACCTTCCTGTTTCATGGCTTTGTTTGGTGTCTCAAGGTACTAATTTACCATTCAAAATCAACCAAATGTAGGTATATAAATATGTCATACATCGATCCTATGGATATGTTGCCAGATTAAATCGATTAGAAAACATGGGGTCTCGGAAGATTTAGCCACCGGCAGTTGATGAACACATTGCCACTTGGCATGTTTGACACTGACCTTTGTAATATGAAAATATATACACATATTATAACATATCTATACATATATATATATATTTGTAAATATATCATATACATATATGAGTCACAGGTATGGATCCTATAAGAAAATCCGAAACACAAAAAAAAACAATACACAAGAACAACCCCGCCCTCCAGTCTCAGGGATTCCCGTGCTTCCATCCAGTTTCAACTCCCATAATACGATTTCGAAGCACCTGGGAAAGCTCCAAAATTTGGGGTGAAATAACTTTAGTTGGGGGTGAGAATAAGGGGCAAATTAACTATTGGTTTCTCTTGATAAGCCCTTATCAAAGCCTTATTTCTGGGGTGGGGTTTGTCAATAATACATGAAAACGAGGATCATCCCAGGACTCGTTTCAGTGGCTAGGATCACCCACCATAGGCCGTAAAGAGGCCATATGGAAGGGGAACGTTGCCCTACTTAGGGGACAACAACGAACACCGTGGTTATTAATCACATACTAACTACCTGGAATGATCCTCCAAGTAGCGAAACATAAACACCCATTGTTTGGTGAATGTTCTAAGGATTTTCCAGGTTTCCATGGTTTTGTTCCTGAGTTTCTCACCTTTTCAAGAAACCGCACCTGAGATGTTGGAAGATGACAATTTCCAAATCTGGGGGCAAGTTGGCCATGCTCAGGGTGACGGTAGATCATAGGCGGATCAGCATTCTGCCACCGTCCAAATGGCTTCATCTTCACGAAAAAGAACGGCAGGGCTTTCCATTTTGCTGGTTGTTTAATAGGATCCTTATAATGGTTTATGAAATAATCCCCACATAACAGTGTAGTAGAATCCCCTATACACCCAAAACAACTACAGTAGATAGTTTTCTTTCATTGCTCACCTAGATACTGTTGAGATTCCGCGATCAATTGGGATGCATAGTGAGATAAGCTGTCTAGCAACCGGTGCTTTTCGGGGTTTCATTTGGAGTTTAGACCTCAGCATTGCGAAAGGTAAGTCTTAGGACAGACTTCTCTATTTTACACCCCCGAAAACTAACATGGATACCCGAAATGATGGTTTGGAAAAGGTAACTCCTTTTTAACATAGCAATTCTTGGTATCTATGATAGATTTCTGGAGTGTATATATGATTCTATCCACAAGCTTTGGTGTAGACGGACACCACTCACCTTACTCTTGGATGTCTAAAGGTATACCCCGATTCATTATCTGGTTGGTGGTTGTGCCACACCTTTGAAGATTTTTAATATAGGGTCAAATTGGAACATGTTTGCAAGGATCGAAAGATAAACAAATATTTGAAACCACCTAGCATCGTGAATCTAACCTTCATGTAATAATTCTGGTGGTGGCTAGAATTCTGAATTGGGCTTCACATTTTGAAGGTATACCATCTTTGGAATATCTTGGAGAAATTTCACTATCCTTCCATCGGTGGTGGTTCCAACAGGATCCCCGAACTTGTTGTGTGACATTGAAGGGACGCAGGTGCCACCTTTGGATGTTTGACAAAACGCGCGCAGCTTCTTGGGATGCGAACCCAAAAAGACATCTCATCCCTTTTCAGGGACACACCAACAAACCCGAAAAAAATGGCATAGATTGGATTTGGTTCAAAACAATGCAATGGGTTCATGCAACAAAACCCACATGACATTGAGGAATTTCATAACTGTCTTTAGTCTCAAGTAGTAGCAACAATATACCAGGAAAACACAATGTACCATTTGTTTAGGCAACTGGATTGCTGGTTTTAGGGGGAAAGTTGATGGACATGATCAGCAACTTGTTTTCCAGGAAAAGGCTGCAAAGATGCGGAAGACTGCTAAGATATTCGATAGGAACTGAGTATCGTTATAGAGTTAATTGTCATCCCATAATGGGTTGTCTTCCCAGGAAAAAAAAACAATTTCGAAGATTAAATGAAACAACTTGTAACTCTAAATCCAGATGTTGTAAAAGGAAGAACCCTTGGTTGCAAAAATGTGGAAGACGTATTAATTGGATTGTCTATGTATTTGTGAACTGAGGATACTTAACCTGCTGTATCTTATCTCTTTTTTTGTCAAGGAATTTTCCAATCTGGCATTCATGACCTAACACTGACCATTTGACCAGCTATGAGTAAGAGAGGTTTTTGTTGTGGGTTGTAAAAAAAACACAACTAGCCTTTTAGATGAGTGCTGGAATACAGCTGAAAACAGCTGAACAGCATTCATACTACATATATTATATATATATTATATAACTGTTCAGTTTGCTGTCGTTACTATACCCCGCAATCGCAACGAAAAACTCTTCAGGATACTTTGGGTGTATTGAAAAAAAACATGCGTGGATTTGGATGTGCGACAGATCTGAGTGAGTTTTAGATTTTTGAAAGTTGAGTTCGATGGAGCAAATTCCATGCAGCACAACAAAATGCTTAACAGTTCCATTAGGACTTTCAAATTCCGTTGAGACACAGAACATGATACCTCAAACATTGAAACATGTCATCTGGGTACACTTGATCATAATTTGCCAAAACCAAAACCCTACACCCCTGAAAACTATTGAAAACTAACATGTCCCCTGACAATCAATGGCTGGAAGATGTATTCCCTACTAAAATAGTCCCTTTTTAGGGGACATGTTAGTTTTCAGGGGTGTAGTCTTCGAACATCCTTCAAATATCCTGAGAGGAGATGTTTGGACCCCCCATAAACGCGCTTGGCCTCCGGAGGCAATTTGGTGGTCCGAAATAACACCCATTCTCAGAGGGTACTTGGAAGACTAGAGACTGTTCAAATGCCATTTTTGGAGACAGTTTCACTTTACCAAAAACCACCACCGCACTTACTTTTTGAAACTTTTTGAGGTTTCCGGCTCAGGTCCTTTGCCATTGAGTTTGGCAAGGTGCCCAAATCATTCTTTCTATTGGTGTTTTTCACCACCCGTTTTCCACACAACATCTGCGGAGTTGTCAAATTGGATCATTTCTCCAAGAATACAGGTTGAAGGTTGCTCACTCGACCATTGCCATTTCGGAAAATGGAGTTACCAAAATAAACATGTAACTTTTTCCAACAGTTTAGTCAGATCAGAACTGCTTGGCTGAGTGAATGATATTGGGATGTGTATTGGGTTTTAAGATTTATGTATTTGTTTCTCCTGTCCGAACCTTGTTAAGGGGATCCGGAAGTGGTTCCTTCAACCCAAATTCACATCCCAAATGGCATTTTGTTAAGTTTTGTTGTTTTGCGTTGAGGTCAGGGGTTTGAATCCCCTTCAAACAAACATCATAACGAAATCCCTTTGACAAATCCTAAGGGTATCAGAGCATCACCAAAACGTGTTTCGCAGTGTGTGTAGCTGCTGGGAGATTTCCATTCCAAGCATCCATGGGTCTATCCAAAAAAGACACCTGCACCAACTTGACTTGTTTTACACCGTGGTAAACTAACATAGCAACGGTCAATAGACCCTTTAAAGAGGATGTTCCTATTGAAGATGGTCATATTTCATTGCTATGTTAGGTTACCAAAGGGTATATTCATTTTGAAGGGTGCCCAAATCAACTTGGATTCTACTGTTGTCCCTCTTCAACTTAGATTCGGTCCATTATCCAACTTCAACTTGTGCTCCTTCCCAAACAATATGAGGGTTCCTATGACTGCGGCAACTGAGTTTCCCCAACATTTCCACTGGCGCCTTGCATATGACGAAAGGAAAACCCATGCGCACACACCCTCCCAGAGTCTTATGACAAGGCAAAATTAGTGATCATTTCCAAAACGAGGGTAAATTCTGTATAAGTATATACACTCCCTAAACTAACGTAGCACCTGAAAATGGTGGTTTCAAATAGGAATTTCCTTTTCCACGGGTCTATTTTCAGGTGCGTTTGCTGTTGGTTTCAGGGAGGGTACCTGGAATTACTTTAGGATCAATAGTTGGAAACAAACTGTGTGTGTGACCAATTGAGACAAGTTCTTGCCTGTTTCAATCAAAAAAAAACGTTTCCTCACATTTTTTGGTCAATCTGGATCATTTCCATACAAGGAGTCCGACCGAAACTGCGATGCCTCTAAGCTTTGACTGTCTAATGAAAAGGATAAGTTTCTTAAGAATCCAGGTATGTCCTAAGAAAGGGATTGGCCCGATCCATTCTTATTCTAAGGATGGGATTGGAACCCTCAATCCTCTAGGGAGTGTCTGGACTCTTACAAACAGCCATATTTGCCGTATTTCCAATCAACTTTTTGGTAGAAAAAATTGGTGCCATCTTATCTTTTAGCCAGTTCATCCATGTTGTTTCATTTTCTTGGTGTAAACAAGATGTGTTCCACATGTTTGGACAATAGCGAAGGAACAAGTAGAAAGTATGTCACAAAAATGGTTATTTGTCCTGACAAAATAATACATCACGTTCAACAAACAGGCTTTGCTATGTATACATTTAATGTCCCTCTTGGGTGCTTTCAACGATGATGCCAGAACATAATGAATCAACCTCCTGTGGTCATCACCATCGCAAACCACTGAAAAACGCAAAAGAAATTTGCTCCTGTTCCCATAGGATCCATGGGAGGGGGTGTAGTTGATGGTTGAAAGGTAAATTGCCAAGGTAGATACACTATCTACAAAACATTGATCCTATGGGTACATTGATCCTAAAGGTAAATTACTAAGGAACATGTACTATAGACTAGTCCCATTGCCATTGATCTGTTGAGTTTGCTAAGTTTCACCAGTAAATTATACCAGTCCCATTTGATCCAATAAGATTTGGATTGTTCAAACTTGGATCTTTCTGCGCCTCCAAGAGGGTCCGTACCGCTACAAAGCCGCGCAAGAAGAAACCTGTGCGTTGATAAGGTTGGAGGTAAAGAAGGTGGTGATGAGGATGATGTGTATTGAGGTAGGAAACTGAGGATGATGATGATGATGATGATGATGATGATGATGATGATGTTGATGATGATGATGATACTGCCTCCAACTCAAAAAATATCTTTTGGTACTGTTACCCTTCTCCCTGCAAAACAACGCAATCCACCACACAGGTGCACCCTGGGTAACCCGAGCCCAATACGATCATGGTGATGGTGCTGAGCACAAAGGCCGAAATTATGAGGGCATCGTCCTGACGAAAAACGAAAAAAAAAAGAAGTTGCATGCAGAGTCGAGTAGTTTTTGCATTAAAAAAAATGGGAGCTACTCTGGGGCTGGTTGTACTTCTTGCTCCTACATTGTGGCTTAACAACTAAACAACCAACTTGAAGTGCCCAGCTACGGGGCTGCACAACCTCATGAATTGAACCGACATGGTTGGGATATTAGTTAGGTAGTAAGTTGGATTACAGTGATTACAGCCAGATTCAGGGGATTTATAGTTCTAGCCCGAGCACCAAGTACACTCCCTCAAGGTTTTTCACTGTTTCCTGTGTGAAGAGTGCTGCCATGAACTTTTTTCTTACAGCAAAGCCTTGTTATAATCTTTTAGACCCTCAAAGCACACCTTCCAAACTCACACTCATGACTCGAACATAGCGAGTTATTTACAACCATATGCAAATATCATCAAATATCCCACAAGTTTATACTATGTTCACCATTTTTTCCAGATAAAAAGTTCTATTCCACCAACATGTGGAGTTAAGAAAAACGTCAAACACTGCAAGGTGGGCACCTAGTTGTTCTAAATGGAGATAATGGAGTTAAAATCCCTGTACATGGTCTTGAAAATTGGCAACTGGTGTTGTTTCACCCCTCCAAGTGGAGTTATGGGCCCTTACTTATACGGATCGTAGGGACCCACATGGATTTCAACGTTCACACCGTTCATTCCCATCATACCGATGCCTTGAAAATCTCCCGAGCCGAATCCATATCCCACCTCAACGTGAGCAGTTGCTGGGGAATGGTGCATGTTGTTGAATACAATGCTTCAAGGATATGGAAATGGATCTACCCTACGGTACTACAACATGTCTACACGACATCAAACCGGGGCCGACTCGTCTACAACACATCAAATAGCAAAGATTGATGGGGTTGAAATAATGGAAATGGTTTACTGTAGAAAAATATGATATAATAATGTTAATAGATATAAATCTATATATATAGTACGATCGTTATCAATGGAGTTATGTATAACCCCTATAAGTATAGGGTCATTATAATCCCAGTTGCACATGTATATTTGGCCAGTGAAGGGGCCCACCTAGCAATGGAAAATCAACCATGTTAAGGACTATTTTCCATGGCGACATCCGTTTACCAAATGGGTACTTCCCAGCCAATATCCCCGAAATCCCCAATTCCCTGCCAACGAAACAAAAATCTGGATTAACTATACAGTATACCTAAACTTCACCAACCCAACCGTTTTAACAAAAACACCATGATTTGCAATCCAGTTTCCCTTTAAGTATATGGGTGTTTCCTTAAATGGTGGTACCCCCAAAATACCCCAAGTATCCAAGTGCTGATCATTTTTAGTAGGAAAACCAATAGTTGTTGGGGAAACCGACCATTTTAGGAAACCCCCATATACATTTCAACCAAAAGAAACACCCACCTTTTTGTTTTGTTAAGCGATTTTTGTGGTTTGACGTTTACCCATCCCCCTCCCTCATCATCATCCAAGCCAAAGGAACTCTAAACACCAGCCCATCAAGGCGCCCATAGCACCCAATTCAAGAATTCGAAGGGAATAGTAAAGCTCAGGCCTTGGGGTGCTGAAAGGTGAAGGGTTTTTGTTTGGATTTTTGGTTGGCCTTGGTTGGTTTTTTTTTTGTGGTTGGTGTTGTAATATGATTTTCTTAAGGAGGGTGGGAGGGTGGTGTGGATTTCTTTAGCCTTGAGTATCTTTCTTTTGTGTTGGTGTTGTAATATGATTTCTTAAGGAATGGGGGGAATAGTTCGGAAAATCAGGAAAGTGTTTAAAACAATATCCCATGTTATCATTGATTCCTTATGTGGATATGAGGCAAGTCATTCCTCAGCCAAATGTGAAACTTCATGATCAATTTGGGATCACATTTCTTTGTTTCACATCGTCAAATTCCACGCCAACTTCAAGTTGTGTTTCGACAGAAAAGTAGTTTATGTCAAGCTCACGCAAGCTGACACAACAGTTTGAAACTTAAACATTACACTCCGGCAAACAAACATAGCAATGGAACATGGACCCGGATTGAAGATGTATTTCCTATCAACAATGGGGATTTTCCATTGCTATGTTACTTTACCAAAGTGTAATTGTCTTCCTCTAAGATTTTCACCAGACTTCATCAATACTAAAAAACACATCATACCATACCATTGATAAACACAAACAAACAACGTCCAGGAAGTAGTAGGTGTCATGGCTGGTCCACCTAGCCCCCCTAACCTACTCCCCCCCTAAATAAGGCCTTATTAAATCCTTATTTCTGGTTGGGGGTAGTTTTGATGGGGGTAGTTGGGAGGACCATGAGGTATTGTCCAGTTTGGAGTTGAAAGATTACCCGTAGTATGCGTTAGTACTAGCCATGTTGGAGGAAGGGTATATGATGTGCATATCTTTCTTCTTTCATTGAAAAAACACACTGATGTGTAGAAATGTCATCAACATGTATCCACGTTACCACATATCATATGCCTAAAAAAAACGCTCTCAGCCGTTTCGGACCATGAGATCTGTGTTATAATGTTTATTAAAAAAAGCTTGACTCTTCTTCCTACTGAACATGTAATTTCCAAAACAAAATTGTCAGGTTGAATCTGCTTGGCTGAGTGATATTAGGATTCGATTAGATTTTGTATTGTTTCGTCTCCCCGACCCGTGACCCGAACATCCCCAACTCTCCTGTGGTGACAGGTGGTAAACCCACTCCGCAGTTCCAAAACTTACAAATTGCAGTGGTTTTATGTTTTTCCAAGCGGGTGCTAGGATGTCCCGTTGGAAGTTGGTAAAAGGCTAGTAAGTGGGTTATTTCACCTAGGTATAAATGGGGAAATTTTGGGATGTTCACCCACTGATCCTACCCTTTGTACCAACATCCTAGTGGTGAAAAATCCCTGAACAACAAATCCTCAGGGTCACCAACGGAAGCGTCATAGGACTGTCCTGATATCGAAGCACATGGATTGAGGGTATTTTTGGGGTGGTGATTGTCCTACCCATGCAATCAATGACTGATCAATATATCCACCGGTCCATTTACCATTCAACAACAACACATGATGGAATTTCTACCTGTTACCAACAACATGGTTCCAAAAAAACTCAACAGAATCCGGGGTGTGCATGGTGTAAACATAAACCCTGGAGTTGACCCTATAAAAAACGGATCTAAAATGCTGGCAGGTTGGAGGTTGATATCAAGGCCTTACTTGGGATGGTCTCGATCGTGTTGGTTTCGTGATTGGAGGTTAAGGATGGTTAATCACCATGGATCGCCTGTTGTTTTATTTGAAAAACGTGTTTGTAAATGGTCAGTTGATGGTTTTTAATTGGTGTTATGATGACTCACATATCAAGCAACATCTCTAACATGTATCATGTATCAATCATCATCAATCATCATCATAGCCTTGGCAAATCTCTATGATTCACTGAAACTGGTTGCCATATGCCTCAACGGCCATCAAAAGGTGGTGAGTTTCTCAACAAACCCACTGCAGGTCCTCAACTTTAAGTTTACACCCAAGAGGTCTAACGTAGCCCTTCACAAAATAACTGTTCAAAAGGAGAGTAGTCTTCCAACCACTATTTTTCAGGGGTTATGTTCGTTTTTGCAGGTGGGGAGGTTCGAAGTTAGTCTAGATGTTTCTATCAATGTTGTTTCCAATGTATTTAGAAGAAAATCCTATCACTACACACAGAATAACGTATCTAGCTTACTTTGAGTACTGAGTACTCTGAATTTTAACAGGTTCAAAACATGTCAAGATCTAAGTCAAAAACACCAACAATCCAACACATCTCCTTTCCATTTTTGTTCGTAAAACATCCAACTTCTAACCATCTCAAAAAAAACACATCCCCCGATATCCCGTCAGACCTTCTCCAGCATTGGTGTCATCAAGCAAATCGATGATGGCAAGGCATAAACCTTCAGACCCTAAGGATCCAGGTATCTCCTAAGGAAGGGATTTCCTCTATAATCCTATGCTGGGGATGGGATTGGAACCCTCAATCCTATTCTAGGGAGGTGTCTGGATTCTTAGGGAGAGTTTGAAGACAGCTGAAGCCCCAAAAATTAGGTGATGATGACCAGTGATGACGAGGTGTTATCGTATTTAGTGCCATTAACCTTCAAGCCACGAACCAGCATCCTGGGAGAGGTTTAGCATCACAAGGTGCATATATATATATATATGTAGAAATAAAGATAAATTTGTACATATATGCATACGTATATTTACTTTAATATATCAATCCTAGAACCTAAATGATCCATATATGACCCAAAAAGAGGTCAGTCAGTTGGGTTCTAGGTAAACATTTATATGATTTTATATGTATCCCTAAAAAAACTGATGAGTGGACCTTGAAAGTGATGATTTTCTTAAAGATCATGTTTACTCCTCTGTCTAAGTTGGCTTCATGGTTTTCATTGGAGGTTCTTGCCGCCGTCAGGTTTCATAGGGAAAGCTCCTAGGTTTCATGGGGGAAACCATGGAAAAAAAACATGAATCACGATTCTAGTCATCCCAATTGGCAAAATCACTCACTTGAAGATCTACAACTAACCATAGAATATAGAAACCAAACATGTTGTAAAACAGTCGCAACTAGTGGGGTCAATGACCACCCCCAACTGGTTCTCATCAGATGTCTCTTCAACATGCATCACCCGCCAGGTGGCTACAAGATCGGACTACCAGCAACAATTGGTCATAGGCTGCAAACAAGCTTGTCTCCAAAGTTCATAGCTAGTTGACCTATACCCCCTAACATACACCCGCAAGAAATAAGGGTTTACCAGCCAGCCTTCTTAAGGGAAACCAATGGTTGATAAGCCCTGAATAAGGCCTTCTTTCTTTGCGGGGGGGGGGGGGTACGTTACGGGGGCGGGTAGGTTGGCTAGCCATAAAATTATGGGCAAATTACTAAAAGTTATGGGCAAATTTCCTTACATTTTAGCACATTTTGGGGTGACCTTGGCGGTTTGGTCGTTATAATTCTCACAAATAAAATGTCACGGATACCAAGACACCATGTTGTCTCGTAGCAAACGATTGGCGCCTCGACCTTGACCAAAACATTTCATCGTCGATTGGAGCTGAAGAGGGCAATTCCAATATTCGGTCAAACACACATCACCCAGGTGATGAATCCATTTGGTAGAAAGTAAGTTAGATCAAGTCGTAAAAATTCGAGAGAGTTTGTTGAAAAAAAATAAAAACATACTTGTATGTTCCAGGAAGTTAGGATCAATGGTTATAAAAGAAGCTTATAACCTAGTTATAAATGGGGTATATTGGGGCTATAACCCACATACTAACCTTTATCCTAGTAGATGCAATGTTTTGGATCATTAACCGTACACTATTGTGTTAATTGAATCATTCCGGGAAAAAAAAACACACAGCATCACACAACAACAAATCCTCTATATACTGACTGCTGAGGGGTTCAATGATTCACCAAACAAAGTGGAACTCCACTTGAACAAATCCCACTTGATGCTTCTTTGTTGACTCAGGTGTTGCTAATTCCTTCAAGAAGTTTTGCTCAACAAAAACTCCAGGAAATACCAAGCACTTGTTTCGGACGTTTGTGTTTCGTTTTGCCAACCACCTGAACAAAAATAGGCTCGTCAAATTGTATCATCTCTGCAAAGGATCGGGATAAAAAATGAAAAACCTCTGAAGTTTCACCCTTTTTGTTTTTGTTGTGTTGACAGGAACTGCTGCAGGAGTTACTGCCAGCTAATGAACCCAATCATTGCAATGAAAAAATGGGTGAGGAAAAGAACGACTAGAAGGACAACCATCTATCTACGCAAGTTCATTGGGAATGCTTCAAAAACAGTCATTGCAGATATTGCTGTATGAAACATCATACACAAACCTGAAAAAAACACATAACCTAACTTCTGAACACACACAATAGGCATTAATTGCTATATCTTCACCAACGATAGACATGTTTCGCATTGTTTATCTCCCCTCAACTTTGCCCCATAAAACCCCCCCGGGAAGATTAACATTAAACCTAAAAAGGAAAAACGTTGGAAAATGTCAATTGAAAAGCAGACCTAAAAACGTACTTCCTAATGCTTGGAAAATTAAGGAACCTAAAAAATCATCCAATTGAAATCCGGAAAATCATCTGAACCACACCCTACATTATTACGTTCCAGTCGTTAATTTTCTGGGGTGTACACCAACGACATTGGGTGCCTTCTATACAACCACGACACGAAACCCATCCCTCCGAGTGTCCAACTGTACTTGCTACCTCGCGTCATTTGGGAGATCGCTGCCTGGGACGAAACATTTTTCTTTGCACATTTGGTAGTGAGGGGTTACTCCAAGTTACTGTTGATGGAAGAAATCCGGCTAACCACCTGAGATGTCGAAAACCTTGCGATTTATGGGATAAGCTACCTATCAACTGAACTGGTGCAGGATTCGTTCCATCAACAGTATCAATGAAGGGTTTGTAAGCTGGAGGTCAATCATTATCTTTTTTGTGAAACAAACAACTAAGGAAAACCTATACTTATATATAAAACACATAGATCATATAGGTCTTCAAAAGAACTCCATGGTAGGGAAAAGAGTGTGATACACGTATATATATATATGTATATATATATATGTATATATATATATGTATATATATGTATATATATATATATTAATATCAGCATATTTGCTATTTTGGTCTATCCCAAATTAGAAAAAAACTACGACAAAACATGATACTGTCAGTGCCAACTACTAAACTTTTAGTCTATCCTGACCACAAAGGGCGAGAGTGTGGGTGTTTGGGATATCCGTTGTTCTTTTGTCCAGGAGGAACGGACGTACTACAAATAAAACTAGC
>DF239600.1:21856-65911 GCA_000507305.1 Breviolum minutum Mf 1.05b.01 | reverse complement strand
CGGCGAACTAAAGTGATGCGGATCACGNTTAACCTATCCTGACCACAAAGGGGTCAGAGTTGTTGGGGTGTTTTTCGGGGATTATCCCGTTTGCTTTTTTGCCAGGAGAACCGGGATACTCAATAAAACTGCACAGATCTAATCAATGACATATTGTATAGCATGACATCATTCAAAAAATAACAAGTTTAGTGGATAAAATTATCATTGAAGCGATTATAATTACAACCATTGCCAGCATGTTCTATTCCCTATCAGTCACACACAGTTGCACTATTCGCCTGCTGAGGCTAAAATAAACTCATCATTTCATCGTTTGCACCTTGCTAAACCTGCTAAACCCACGGGGATCCAGCTAAAAAAAAGGACCAACAAAACTGTGTGTGCCAAATTCCGGTACAGTCCTACCAACAAAAGACTCAAAAGAGCTAGACACAACCATTTAAAAGAAAACACTGAATGTGAGCACACACACACACACACTGGGAGGGGAGTTGTTAGTTCCCCGGATGATATATATATATATATATGTGATTATGCGGATATGTAAAATATATAAACATACAACTCTACAACATCAAACTATATAACTCATACAACATCCATAACTACCCTTTAAACAAAAACCCTGAGGTGTTTTTCCTTTGGTGCCGCACCAAATCATCCGAAAAAATGTGACCAATGTCAAGTGACCAATGTGACCACCAGGACAGTGTCGGCACTCATCACTGTGACCTGGGTGTTTAAAAAAACATCGCTTCAGGTGTTCGCAGCCAATGGTTCCACTAGTTGGTGGCTTCAACCCAATTGAAAACAAATTGGATCATTTCCCTAGGTAGGGATGAACAAAAAAATATTTGAAACCACTAGTTCCAGGTGATTCAAGTCGACCTTTTAATATCCCCGATCTTTGGAGGCCATCGTTGCAACCCTTGAGTTCGGGTCACCTGAACTCACCCCAAAAAGGTCACCAAATTTCGCAGCCAGGTTTGTTGTCTTTTAATACCCCCTTCTAACCTTAGATTTGCTTGGTGGCCGAAGAAACAAACCAAAATCTCCAAATGGTAATAGTTTCATATGGTGATTTACCATTCAGTAAAGAATCCGTCAAACATTATGAATGGGACCTTACCAACGGACCCCTAAGGAAGTTGCGATCGAGCTATTAGATAGATTAGATACTCATGCAAGTTAAAGAAATCAAAACAATCACTAACAGAAAATACAAATCCAAGCTAGTTCGCTCCAGTTCTGATAAAAGGTTGCCAAATCCCAGGTTCCTTCGAATCGTTTGTCGGGCTGGCTGAAGGCAGGAAATCGTATGTTTCTTACCGGGCAAACTTCAAGGGTCTCATGCCTCCGGTTTTTTTTCCCGGAAAGATATGGATCTATATGTCCTGTGGGGTGAGGTGATTGGTTTATGATGGTTAATGTCACTATAGATATATGATTCATATTATGTATGAATATATAGATATGTAATATGATATATGTATATGTAAATGTATCCCTAGACATTCAGGCAAATACTCTCCTTAGGTGTCATGGTCGAAAAAAAATCTTGGGGGAACAGCATTGTTGAGGTCCCCCGACAATGCCCCATGGTCGCCACACCAATTGGAACAACGCCAAGGACGTGGCGCCTAACATCAGATGAAGGAAGGGAAGGAAAAACGGAAGGGTGATGTGGTGTATTAGAGTTATGCAGGATGCGGACGATGTGTATATTTGAGCATGTAAGATATCATAATACCCTGCATATATGTCATAATAAAAGATATAGGAATAGAAATAACATCTAGTTAATAAGGTAATACATCTCGCGATATTCAGCAAATACAAATGCCGTCGTGTCAGACTATCAAAAGAAAGAGAGTCATCTCCGAAACCAAAACTATCTGGAAGAAAAACGTGGTATAAATTTTGGGGTGTCCATACCTAGTAGCAGGAACGTCCTAACTAGCAACAGTTCTCCCACCTACTTCCGGGGAACTTACAACCATACCTATCCTGGACATCCAAACACCTGAAAAAATATACAGCATTTGGACCAACATAAAAAACATGTTCCTGATCAAGCACCCATCAAACACCCATCAAGCATCTCAGTGATCGCCTGGCCGGGATATCTACTTCGTGGCTCATGGTAGCAACTATAGTTTCAAAGTTGGGTGAGTCGCCACCCTATTCACCGGACTCCAACTTACAGGCGTTCATTATACTTATCAACATCGACATTAACCCATCACCCCGATTTACTAACTATTTACGACAAGCCTGAAATTTTCACATACCGCACCTGAAAATTGTGAAGGAAAGATGATCGTTTCCTTTTGAAAGGCGAACTGTGAAACGGAAAGTTGGTGGTTTCAAGGGTGAAGATGCAGGAATATTTGGATGTTTCCAAAAATAACCCCAAAATGCATGGTTCATAATGGAAAACCTTATTCAAATGGATGATTTGGGGGTATCCGTATTTTCGGAAACATCCATTTGAAACCTTCAATTTTCGGGGGTGTTTCCCGGTGTAACTTATCCATTTCGGCCACCAAACTTGGGTGGCTTCCATCCTTTGGATCTGGCGAAACCCTGGGCTTTCCAAACGACTTGTGACCTCCGCGATACGAAAGGCAAAGACACTCCACCTTGGGGTGTGTGTGTAACAACAACGGGTACCATGGGAACCCAAAACCTTCATTTTTAGGAGTTATAACCCATATTTTGGAGGTGTAAAACCTTCATTTTTCATGGTTTTGGGGTCCAAGGGTAGTGGGTTGGGATGGAGGAACAAATATGGATGTCATGGAAAAATCTAAAGTACAAAAATGGTTGGCAACATGAACATTTGAAAGGAAACTTCAGGTGATGGATGCAAATTTACCCGCTCTTTATATGTATAAGAACTTGGATCCAGAAGGATGTACGATATATTTCTTATCAACAATAAAGCTGATTGTCGTCATGTGAACTTCCAAGACTGTAGGTACTTGTAGTATAGCACTACTGAACTGGGATCATACCATGTGAAAATATATACATTTTGCAAAACCTAAGATTTGTAGTTGTGCAATACATGCAATAATATGTATGTAAACATTTAAAAATACTTATAACAGCAATATAATACTGTACATCGTACATTAAAAATACTACCAGAACCTGGTACCCGTATAGGTGTGTATCACTTATAACTTATATCTGTAACGGTCCGAGTACCAGCTACATAAGTGCATTCGAGTGTCCATCATGGTCCACTCAACGAGAATTATTGACAGCAAAAAAACAAAAACATATTGTGCCACTGCATGAGATTTACACTGAATTCCCAATCCCTCAAAAAACTTGCATAGTCGACGATGCAGATTTTACCTTCTTTCACTAGGTTAATTAACTACCTACAGTCATCAACTTCCTTTGGCAGGCTTCCTCCAAATATACATGTGGCAAAAACTACCCTAGTCATGACCACTACTTGTGGAATGATTGAAAGTTATCAAAAAAAGACACACACACACACACACACACACACACACGTACATAGCGATGGCCGGGATGGACCATTAAAGTCGACAAAACACACCGCACCCAAAACAATCCGCAACAACTTCACCATCTGAATAGTATATCTCATAGGATCTATCATATATCTACCTACATTTACCAACAAACGAATCTAGGTAAATATACCATAATTTCATCCTATATAGGTATGGCCCGCGCAAATTCATTTAACAGTTAACAATTCTTTGGTTTTGTTTACATGGAGCCTATTAGCCGACTCCCTTCCCCATTTGGCAAGCGAGTGGCCATTTGGCATTAGCACCTCGACATAAACCTGGCACTTTTACCAGAAGTTCTCCACCATCATACCTAGGTGTTAGCATACCATGGGCACACCCACACGGAAATCGTGGAATTTTTTGGGGAGGTGGATGGAATTCCATTGGCTGAAATGTGAACATCACATCAACAAAAAAAAGGAACCTTAAAGCTTGAAGGAATCAATCGAAAATTCTTTGGGTACCATAAAAATGAAAGTTGAAAAACCGTTGTCTTGCCTACTAAGTTATATTTGTTATCCCCAAAAATTTCTCAGGTTGGCCATTGACTGAGTGAGGCAATAGTTCTCACCAATCATGGATCATATCAAGAAACCTTCAACAACACCTGATTCTCAGAAGGCGAGATATTCTGGTGATATTCTCTGTGTCTCGAAATGAAGTTCTGAAGAATCTCAATCTATAGTGTCATGTATTCAAAGACAGTTTCATATCATATCAAATCAACCATGTCGTATGAGTGGAGTTTCATGATGTCCAGGAGTGTCCTCGTTTCGTGGTTTAACAAAAGACACAGCTTTGGAAGCTAGATCCTTCTACTACTCTGCCCCCCACCCCACCCCAAAAAAAAAAGGTCATGATGGAAAGAGTGGACCTTCTGATCTAAAGGTAGCTGCTGATATGGAGTTTTGGAAAAATAATTGCTTGTCAGACTAACACTGTGTGCAGTTTTGACATCTTTTTTACAAGTGGATAAATATGACATTTGGTTGAAACCACCGCCCAATCTGGTCATATTCAACAAAATAGCTAACAGTCAGTCTGGATAAAATCTGACTAACGACTCAGGATGTTTTCTAAGCCCCGGAAATAGTAAGCTAGACTACCTCATTGGTGCCGGATTTCTTTCATCCACACTATCAGTGCTATCCTTCAACAAAAAAGGCACACCTTGGTGGGTTTCCCAAACAAGGTTCGGCGCCTTAAATGCTGTGTGCAATATTTTTGTTGGCCCTAAAATCCCTTTGTTTCCCAACAAAGATCAACCATTCCCATAGGATCCATGTATGCTACATTTATATACGTACATTTGGTTGATTCTTATGGTAAATGTAGATATCTACCGTATATGTATATATATATATTATATAGTATATATATAGATATATAGATTTATAGATATATAGAAATATAAATATATAGATATACCACACATGGATCCTATGGGATTTGAAAGGTGCAGGCGTCATCAGAATTTCATCGCTATAATTTCATTTGCATCACGTTTGCCTCCGAGTCACTTATCTAAAGCACTGAAAGCATACCCTGACGGGGAACATGGGCTAACAATGTCAAAGGGATGTGTCCCCACATCAATGATGAGGTGAAAGAGAGGTTTGATAAGCCTTTGAAAAAGGATACATTTCTTGTTGCAATCTTGCTCCAAATATCTCAAAAGAATAGTTCAACAGTTTTCTTCGAGTTAGAGTTGAAATCCTTGCAGCTCGGGATCTCTGCTGATTTCATATGCTCTTTGTACAACCAATCCCACTTAGGAGGCATTGAACTAACAAACTGCAGGTTGCATGCTTTCATCACCGTAGCAACATGAAAAGGGACCAAATCATGCCACCCAGTCCTGCCTATGGAGACAAAAGACAATGCCTAGTAGCTCGGAACGCGTTTTGCTGACTTTGATGTTGGACATCTGTGATGAGGAAGTTGTTTTGAATGACATCCCGGGTAGGGGAAAAGAAAACAAGTTCTTGTTTGATTCTTTTTTGATGTGGCAAAGATGAAGGACTGAAGTCAAAAAATAAATGGGCAATCAAAGCAACTTGATATGATGTGGTGTAGGTACAGTATTCATGTGACCTTATCATATCTTCATGCAAGAGGAAAATAGCAATGTGCGTGTGCCACGTTAGGACCGCAGAAAGTGACCTTACATCTACGAAGTTAAATAGTTCCGTGTTCTGAACTGGAGTTGTTATCTTTACAGCTCCTTCTAAAGACATCAAAGAAACTATTTCCCATTCATAGTCCTTTAACCATCCCCTTACCGAACCCTTCAAATCGCGCGGCTTTGAGATGATAAGGAGTTACGTTACGCATCCTGTTTTCAACATCGATTCGGAACCACACCCCGCGATCCCCCACGTTCCCCGCACTGAACTTAAGCCACCGCACGATGGAGGTGTACAAATCGAACTGGCGAGGGATTGGATGTGCCATGGGGCTGGCAAAACAGCCCTGTTTTCAGGGTGCTATCTGTGTCTGCCATCAGCGAGAGTTTTTCGTAACATGGGTGAATCTCATCCACAAAAAGAAAACTTTGGATAAAAACTCATTGTGGTAAGCCATGGGTTAGATCTTGTGCCTTCAATAGTAGCCGTCTTTTACAGAAATCAACATAAAAGTCTTTGAGTCGGTGTTTCCTCAACTACCTTGTCAACAAAAGAAGGATTGTTGAATCTTGAGCGCAAGCATAGGCCTTATGACTCAATCAACAAAACCGATTCACAGTACAGAAACTCCAAACCCAACCAACCATTCCTTAAGCCACCGCTGCTAAAAGTTGATGTGTTAAGCGGATCATATTGATCATCACTCCTAGAATCCACTAGATTCGAAAGGGGCAGTTAAGGGGTACCATTCAAGGCGGTTACCAAACCCAAACCAACCATCTCACTTACTCCCCCGAAAATTAACATGTCAACGGAAAATCAGCCTTTCTAATAGGAGACACATCTTCAAACAGTTGTTTTTTCTTGTGTCAATGTTAGTTTTACGGGGTGTATTGAAAAAGTAGATCTTCACTTCGATAAAAATTCACAGCTCAAAAAAACAATCAGCATTCCCTTCAGCAAACCACGACATCACCCGAGGCACCTTGTCTTCATTTTTGAGTCGTTGAGAGAAGACTACCGCCTTCAATGAACCAGCAGTGGGTAAGTTACAGGATGGTATATTTATATATATATATACAGCAAGCCATTAACTACCCATTATCTATACTAACTATGTTTGGGGTGATCTTTTGAAGGGGTAATCTTTATTAAGAATCAAACAAATATAGCTCTCCCTGTCTTGGGGCAGAATGACTGTACCAATCCCAGCACCAAAAGGCCTGTCCTTTTACATCGTGGGCATATTGTCATTGCCCAAGTGATCGGAAACAAAACGCTGGCATGACATCATTCCTTATATTGACTTGTTACAATCCCCGTATGGGGGTTTCCTAAAATGATGGGTTTCCCCATTTCACACACCCCAAAAAAATGATCAGTTGTAGTAGGAGTTTACCCATGGTTGTTGGGGAAACCCACTATTTCAGGAAACCCCCATATAAGTGGATAAAGCAACTGCACCCATCATCCTTTGAACGCTGTTCAAGTTGACAACGGCCATCTAAGTTGACCCAAAACATCCAATCATGGCTTCCAGTGATCCTGTGATACAAACCCAGTTCAACCAGTTGCGACACATGTTACTGGACACACAAAAACCCAGTAGTATCATACACCATACAAAAAACCTAGAGGATTGGTAATTTGTTTATATTGTCATAAGCCTCTAGACTCTAGACAGGTCTATATCTATCTTGAACGACATAGATACATTTGTATGCAAATATCTATTATATGACTATCTCTTAGTTAGTGGTTGCTACCTGGTTGAAAAATGTTAGGCAAAACCTATATAAACGAGAATCTTCGTCCAATCTTTAAGGTGACAATATCAAAAAGTCTTGGAAACAACCACCTAGTCCATCTACCTAAGTATCAAATTGGGCCCCCCTCAGCATACTGCCGAAAAGATTAAAAGTTCTATACAATACGTATATATAGAAAATGAGTGATAACCCTCCAAACAAACAGTTCGCCCCTCAAAATCAACGGTTGGACAATAAGACTTCCTTTTTGGGGCAAAAGGCATCAAAAGGCCTAAAATCAGCAGCAAAATCTTGGTAGTTTCAGGGAATTTTTGCAGTATCTCATGTATGACACTGATTGATCTTTGTTGAACCAACCCTTTCAACCACTTCGAAGAGACAAATCTTGGAATCCCAAACGTAAGTCTGTACAAAGGCAGACACCGCGGACCTGGGTGGTTGGATCTCATGGGTCCCGGCGTTGGTTCCAAGCCTAAAGATTCGTCGAAATTGTCCTAAGAAAAGGATTTTTTTAAACCCTATATCTGGCCAAGTTATAATATTTCACCAACCTAGATATCTTTAAAACAACAAGATGTCCTTTACTAAACCACCATTTAGAGGTCGGGAAGTGAGGTCACGAGCTAATTTGACCAGTTATTTTTTCAATCCTATGACCTGGGGATGAGATAACTCAACCTGGTGCTGCGATAACTCAACCTGGTGCTGCCTGGAATCCTGAGTAGGGGATGCTATCCCAATGCATCACCTTTTTTCCAAAAGGAAAAACCACATATGTGTCAAAAAACATCAAAATAGTGAAACATAACAAAACAAAAATCTCTTTGAGGGATCCATGTTGTAGTTTTGCTGTTTAGGTTGGTTGTTTTGTTCTTCCCCGATCGTTACAAACAAGGGGTTGCAGCTTCCCGCCAGGGGAGACTGTGAAATAACAGTAAGGTCGAGAATTTACAGTATCAAAGGCCTTAGTAGACTTACATTTGGAGGATCATCCCAGTACTTGTAAGTGGCTTATAAAAATGGTTTTCCAAGTCCCATAAGTAGGGTCTTTCCCTCTCCAAAAGGCCTTTTTATGGCTTATAAATGGGCTTACTAACTGGCATGATCGGATGATCCTCCAAGCATCACTGGTTTTTGTTCCCAACTGCCCACCAAAACGAATGGGATTTCCTATTGAAATGACGATTTCGCTTGGCCGATGTATTTTGGTTGCCCAAAAAAAGGGTTAGTCGACAGGTTAAAACACACCCAAACTTTTTCAGTCCACTGCTGAAAAGTCAGGCAAACTTGACTCACAATTAGAAATCAAAAAACAAAACAATCCAAGATGTTCACTGCGATTGATCAACCAAACCTTCAAATCGTGTTCAATACACCCCCGAAGATTAACATAGAACCTGAAAATGATGGTTGGGAAGATGAGATACAGGTTCCAGCCGTTAAGCTTTTGGGGTGTAATTGAGCAGTTCACACATACGCACACTGCCCAAAGTACATAAGTACGGTGCAACGTTCATGAACTAATGCGTTGAGAAAATGCATAAAAACATAAGTAAACATATAGAGCATACAGTATACACATAACCTAGACTCTAGACAGTACTTAATACAAAAGTTCAAGGTGTTCTATATGCAAAGATTATATATTGAGGGAATTCAATGTGAATCCGTTAACCCTTACCTGGCCACACCCCAAAAAACAACAAACACACCTTACCCCCAAAGATCATACAAGATCTCCAAACAGTTATCCAATACATACACTTTCCTGCTGAGTTGACCCTGGAACCCTGCTGAGTTGACCCTCGAAAAAAAAATAGACTTTTTCTTACCTGTTCATTTTTAGTAATATAACTCTTCCATCCCCCCAAAAAAGTTGGAAACGTTCAACCAAAAACCGGCAGGTAAGGACAACTTTTCTGCCCTAACTTCACCAAAAAAACATCTGCTGCCACATGCTTTTACCCCCATTTTCACCGCGGGTGAAATCTCTGAGACTTGTCCCAACTCTAACACCGATTCCGCCAGCGTGGAGATATACAAGAAGCGATGCTTCACCTAAGCCACAGAAGGATGGGAGGGACAAAGATTCCCATTTCAGATGCCTGGTAGGGAATGGTATATCTATACCTACATGTACCATAAAGTTGAGCCATTCATGTCAGGTAAATATACCATTCCCATGGATGGGATTGGTTTCGATGATTTTTAGTCAAACATGTTCAAACACATTTTTTTTTGCAAATTGATGACTAGGGAGATTCTGAGTTGAAGAAAAACATTGGATGAACAGAAAAAAACACGCAACAAAATATATTTACACGTCAAAAGTGTTTCATCTTCTCCATGTTTATTGGTGTGGCCATAAACAATGTTTCAATCCACTACCTATAGATGATATACAAAAATGGCGACCAACGCCAGTTTGTGATAGACGCTTTCATGACAAACACATCCCCCTAAAGTGATGATGGTGATGGTGATGGTGATGATGATGATGATGATGATGATGATGATGATGATGATGATGATGATGATGATGATGAAACCATCATATCTAATCCCCTGAAAGTGATGTCTAAAACCCTCCCAAAGGAACAAATAATAAATAACACTCCCTCTACAAAGCAAGAAGGAGTTTTATGGCCTTCTGATGATCTAGTTGGTGGTTTCAACCCATTTGAAAAATATTAGTCAAATTGGATCACTTTCCCAGGTAGGGGTGAACATAAAAACCACCAGCAAGTGATGATGTTTCGAGATTTCACTGGTTCTTGCAGGTTCTGAAAAGTTTTCTGGATGAGTGTTCAAGGGGCCCTGTAACCCTGCCCTAGACATCCAGTCACACCTGCTGAGGTTCGGTATTTGGACCTCCCAAAACATATCTAAAACACCGAACCTAAGGAGGTATGAGTGGATGTCTAGGATACCAGGTTTCAATCTTCAAGTAGCGGTTGTTTGCACATACCAAGTTGGAGAAGCACGGGCATACCTGAAAGAATAATCTGAACAAAGACATGTCCCATGGCACAATTCTTCATGATCCACATACAAGAGACTCTGAACGGCAGCCCCCAATGGAATCTCCTGAAGACAGTGGCATGTCCTCAACAACTTTGGCTTCGTTTCCTTAGGCCTTCAGTGCTGACAACCACTCTTGTGATAACAACTGCCACCTCCAGCCCGAACTGTCAACACGTAGGTACATCTCTGGTTCAAAGGGCTTATCCCCAACATCACTCACCAGTTCATATCCTTCAGAAATCCCATCTGAAGTCACATCTGGAACAACTGGCTCCTGAGAAGAGGAAGCTGATCTGTCATGAGAATCATTCTGTGAATGACGAATGGAAATGGTGATTTCCAAATCGCCAGAGACATAGGTGATGCCTTCTTTTGAAGGGAAATTTCTAGAAATACCCCCCCCCAAGCTGCACACCTTCCTTCCAAGCGTCACTTGGTACAAGTGAAGTGAACTAACATGACCGACTGGGAAAAAAAAACAACCATGAATGAGTCGATGTATCCCTTTTTGAAAATTTGGGTGATTTTCCATTTACCCTCCCTGAAACTAAGAGTTCGCACCTGAAAATCTGATGGTTGGAAGACGATAATTTCCTTTTGGGGACAAGCTTCCTGGCAGGTGCGAACTGTTAGTTTCAGGGAGTGTAGCCATGTTAGTTTTCAGGTGTGTTTCTTTCTGTGCCATGAATATCTTTGATCTACCCCCCCACCCAATATGCCACTGGGAAATGAACTTTTTTGGGGGGGGCTCCCCTACTAAAAATTCGGAATCATTCTGGTGGTGACGAGCCAGCATCCTGGGTTGGGGGGGGGGTAGATCTGAATATCCCACCATGGCCATATCCTATCCGAAAGGACCTCCAATCCCAAAGATCCAACTCCCACATTGAGATGCCCCCACGCCCATCATCAAGGAGAGCAGTGACAAGTAGGTGACCTCAAAGAGGTACATAAAAAACACATGTTGCGCCTTGGATTTGTTTGCAAAAAAAGCTGGTGCTTGGACAACATAAAACATGAAACATATGTGCAAAAAAATGTGTGTGTGTGTGTTTTTTTTAAAGGTGATTTGGCATGGTAGACTCCGTAAAAGAATCACCAAACTAAACAAACAAAAGTTCCAGAGTTGTGGCTTGGAGCAGCTTCAGTATACGACAACACAACCTCAAATGCTTCCCTTCCGCTCCCTGAAACAGCTCCCTGAAACAGCTCCCTTCAAAGCACCTGCTAGTAACTGGAAAATTGAAATCAACAAGACCCATTGCTATGTGAGTTTACCATAAATCGAACACTGCTTGGATGATTGCTTGGATGGTTTCCTCGTGAAAAAAAATACATACAAAAAGTTGTTTGTTGGTGTTCCTTCACCCCAAAGAAGTTTCGAAGAACATCACTTTTGTTGAGTCTCTGAGCCACAAACTAAAAAACAATTCATCCAATTCGATTAAAATTACTGATTGATTGATGAGTCATTCCGAGTAATGGGCTACAAACATCTCTACAACCAAAACTAGTAAAGCAATCCAACACAAAACCCAAACAACCCTGGCTTTTTGGTATGTTTTTGATTTTTTTCTCACATGTTTTTCGACCCAAATCGGATCCCGTCAACTGACATCCCGGACATGGAGTCCAGCCAAAGGAATTAGCCTTCGAGGCAATGTGGTCATGAAATACACCCCCCCAAAACGAACATGGAACCTGAAAATGAGGGCCCCTTCTTGGAAAAGGAGATTCCTATATGGGAAACCCATCATTTCCAGGTTTCCATGTTGAATTTCCGGGGGTGTTTTGTGACAAGTTGAAGCAAAGAAAAGATCAAGTAACATTGTTTTGAGAAATCCTTGATATTTAGCATATATTTTTGCTGTTTTGTTTGATTTCCTCAAAAGTCGGTAAGTTTTAATGATCCGTTCGATAAACTGTAGATACTCCCCTGAAATTTAACATGGAACCTGAAAATGGAGGTTTGAAAGATGATTTTCCTTTTCAGTTGGGTGATTTTTAGGTTCCATGTTAAATTTCAGGGGTGTACCTGGGAGTTGACACACACACACACACTTACAAGACATTTTTGGAGGTACCATCACCTCATATCACTTGGGAGAACTTTGATGTATCTTGCATCGAACTTTGGTGAAGTTTCCCCTGTTCATCCACCAAATGAATCTCCTGGTATCGAGTTTCTGCCCTTCTTCACCCTTTGTTCTTGCAGCACAAAGGCCGGGTAAACGTCAAAAAAGCAATGGTCATTTTACAGTGGTTGTTTTATAGAGGATTTGACAAAGATTACCTCATTGAAACCTACAAAACTACCCATACATTTATCAAATCGAAAGGATCAACTGTGTGTTTAACATAAACAAATCAAACGTTAGACTCCGTAAGACTAAAATGGCCCCATGAAAGTAGGCCTTCCCATATAGTAGTCTCTCAACCATCATTTTTCAAGGGCAATGTCAGGAGTTCATATCTTCATGGCGTTTCAGTATATCATGCACCAATATCACAAATACCCTCCTGTTCACGGTTCACGGTTGGGCCCCCTGACAATCCCACGACCAGAACTTGCCAACCAGGCCTCAAAAATTTCTGAGACTTTCCATGTTTGAGTTTAATCATAATTGAGGTGACGTCGACATGTCGATGTATCTGTTACCCTGGTACCCTAGACATCCAGTCATACCTCCTGAGAAGGTGCTTTTTTTTTGGTATGTTTTTGGGTCCAAGCACCTTCTCAGGAGGTGGCCCTGGATGTCTAGGGATAATGAGTTCTGGGAGCTGTATGCCGAGGGTTGCCGATGCTAGAACTAAACAAAGTAGGATGTTGCTATGCTGCTTAGTTACGTTGCAAACATACATACCCAATGGAGGTATACATTTATGCCAACATGTTTAACAAAGCATCAGGGTAAACTACAATAATTATATCTCGAGATGTAAAACCGAGCTTGGACATCGTGGAAAAATACACTTTTTTATGAAACATAGGGGGGCGGAGGACGCTGACCTCTCTATAATGATACAATAATTCATCCATGCATTTCTTGAAGATTAAAACATCAAGCAAAACAAACAACTAGGCAAACGGCAAACCTTAGGTCCCCTGCTTAGGGTTACAATGTTTATGAGGTACTGTACATTGAAAACCCCACTGAACTGGCCAAGAAAACATAGGTTGATCACGAATTACATCGATTACAATCAATGATTTGAAATTTCTGGGTGGTTGAAAACAAAAAGGAGATAAATGACAAACCATCATTAATAGAATGTTATACGTCGCCAAACGTTCGCCAAATGTTTTCCATCAACATATTAACCTCGAAGGTGAAGAAAACAACACCACAACCACCGGAACCATATGATGGTAAAATCTCACCAACATATCTTTGAAGCTTACCTCACTACAGTCTAAGTGAAGACTTCTTTCATCATCACTTCAGGTACGCTCCAAAGGTTTGTTGGTAAGATCTTGAATTCTCTAATTTACCCCCCCCGAATTTACCCCATAAGAACATGATAGGTGGAAGACAATCCTTTCCATCTTAGGATGGCCTCATTTCAGAAACAAAACTTTATTTTGTGTTGAGGTGTGTATTGTCACAATCACCAATGGTAAACCATTTCAAGCATGGGCTGCCAAACATCAATCTTACCATGGCTGAGTTCAGGGCAAAGCATCTTTTGGTTCATCGCGCAAAATCTTGTAGAACTCGACCTTTCGATATCAGCTGGATGACATTTGTAGGGTAGATTTGAACCTAAGCATCGTTTCCCCTCCCATACGACGCTACGACTTATTTACCTGCTGAATTCATTCCGGACAAAAAGGTGTTGACATCTTTCTGCCTGTTCATATTTAGTGTGGATTTCCATCCCCCAAAACAAATGAAAATTCAAGCATTCAGCAGGTAAGTCACTAGCCCCAAACAACATCCCAAACACCTGCTGAGAAGGTATTTGAAACACCCCAAACATATCTAAAACACTGTTCACCTCAGGAGCTATTGGCCTGGATGTTCTACAGGAATCAAACCTTTCCTGGGTCAAAAACTCCCCTTGACAGTACCTTGAGTGTCTTGCCCCATAAGCCAACTACCCTCCCTAAAACTATCGTAGCCCCGAAAAATGGATGATTGAATTTTCCTTTTGGGGCCCGGCCTATTTTCAGGGGATCTCTTAGTTTCAGGGAGGGTACCCGGTATGCGAGTTGTGCCCCACGATGCCAGCGTCACCTGCAGGGATGACCTTCATTCTCTACGATTCCCCAAAAATATATCGAACATGATCTTTCATCCCTTCCTTGGCTTCTCACAACATCAAATGGGTATTTGTGCCACCCACCTAAAAAATACTAGTCAAAATGGATTCATCTCCTCCAAATTTTCCAAGTGAAAACTAGCACCTAGTTGAATGGATTCTTCTGATTTCTTCAGGACTTTTTCGCTCAGGATCATGAATAAAAACACTATTTCACACTTTCCAACTCATCAAGCTGGACCATGAAACAACATGTGTATACTTTCACATGTTCCGTCCTTTTCCATATGTAGTCCTTTATGGTCCAAGGGGTTGCCCATGGCAGGGCGGGGGTGAATGTATTCCTTTTGAAAATAACACCAAGTCATAATGGAAGAATCGTTCCCTAAGGGTACAATGCCCCAGCCACTCAAAGCAGACCTACTATACATTTCGTAGGGAAATACACCAGCCCCATTAGGTAGAACCTGGGATTATGAAGCAAATATAGTTGAAACACGTTGAAACCCAGCATTTACTTGTAAAACAAGTGATTCCACTGCACCAAAAAATTGCCTCGGATGCCATCATTTTTACATCTCTTACCTTGGCAAAACTTAGGTTGCTTGCTAAAGGTTTAACTTTTAGTCGGCCACATTCAAAACCCCATGATCAACTCAAAAGATCTAAGGTTCTGCCGGGAATGCCTAAGACCTAAGCTATGTTGAACCGTTGGTTTACCCATCCCCTCCTCCCCTCCAATTTTCTGAGGGAACCCAAACCGCTGTCCATAACAAGCCAAGCCTCGGAATTGAACGTTGAACATTGGTGGTTTGGGGCCCGGTGGTTTGGGATGAACTAGGGGTGCCCCTAAGTAAATCCCAATCCCTTTCATAAGGGAAATTCCAGGAATCCCAAACCGCCAACCCCCCAAACCAAACCATTACTTATGTTTTTCACATGTATCAATGGCACATATGAAAATGATGCAGTGACACATATGAAAATGACACATAGTAGCTACAGCAATCTGCAATTGCAACATTTAGCAATGAAACATAGCATCCATGGGACGAACGGTATATCTACCTACACATTTACCTGATAAAAATCAACCATTCATGTAGGGTAAATATACCAGTCCCATGGATGGTATGGGAATGAAACATCAAAATCCAATGCACATGTTCTATTGGTCTGTTGAATTTTTGGATGGCCCGTTTTCCATTGCTACTTCTATGATGTTCATACAAAAACAAATTTTAAAAGCTTTAAGAAAATAATGTGACGCCAAAACTAGTTGTGGTTTCAACCCATTTGAGAAATATTAGTCAAAATAGGATCTTCCCCAACTAGGAGCGAACATTAAAAAACAAATATGTGAAACCACCACCTAGAAAAAGTGAGGTCCATATCTTCCAGTCAGCAATTTGGGGTGGTGGATTCGACCTGCTGAAAAACGGAAAAAAAACATTTAGCAATGAAAAAGGTTGTTTCCGGTGTTATAGGGGGAATATACTATACCCAATTATTGTGGGGATTATAATGCACATTAAATAAAACCATCATAAGGATCCCAAGAAAAAACAACCAGTTTCATGGAAAGGATCTCTTAGTATCTTTTTTGTGGCTCAAATCAATTTCCAAACACCAACAAACAACAAACAACCAGGAAAATCACTCAAGTTGAAAAACCTGAGCCAAAAAAAAACACGTTTGGCCACGAAAAGGTCCTTTTGAACCATCAACAGTTTGACTGAATAGCGGTTGAAACATCACCTAGAAAAGGACCTACCCTAAGAATCGTGGGATCTCAAAACTGGCGGCTTGGAGATCCCAGAACCCTGCGAAAAAACAGATTCAAACCACTCTATAGGAGGGTCCTTCATGATTCTTAGGGCACAAAATATGTAGTCCCCAAAAGCTGTTTTGTAAGCATTACCGGTGACTCTGCAAGTAAAATGAAGGCAAAAGCCTCGTTTTGTAGGCATTTTCATGGTGAGCTTCCAGTGAAATATAGGGATTTTCCTGGTGACAAATATTGATTTCGAGGGAAATAACCCTCTAGAAAGATAGTATCTGGTCAGCATAATTCACCAACCCAAGCTAAGGCTATTTTTGGAAGGTTTCCCTTATAAGTGCGGCGGTTCGGTCGTTATAGATTGCCCAGATATTACAGACAGAATTGACCAAGTCAGCATATCTTCAAAAACTCTCGCTAAATGATGACAGGTCCGGCCATCTGATATTTGTAGCATTGACGTATCAATGCTCAAGACGCAGCTCCCCGGATCTGAGCGCAAAAAGCGCAAGGCCGACCTGTCTCTGTCCGAGCTGGCAGCAGTGCTGGTGAGGGGCACTCGGTCATTTCCAGCTTCAGCACAACTTAAGATTGCGATTCATGATGTCTTAGGGCAACTAGCCAAGCAAAAAAAAACATGATTAGATACATCACCTTCAGCTTCTCAGGTGAAATCCAGCCAGTGAATGGGTCGCCGTTTTTGCCTAGGACGCGATTGCAACTGGCATGTCCCATCACAACGGCTTCGATGGTAACATCAATTATCGTACACCCCGGGTCTCATAGGCCACTGGGGCTTCATTGTCACCTGCGACCGGCAGAACTCCAGCTCGTCCGCAACCACAGCCAACCCATCACTAACTGGTGAGCTGGTCCTTTCGAAAGATTGGAGGCGTAGCAAGAGATAGGCATGTTTGAGGGTTTTTTGTGAAAAAGACTCCGGGTCATTTTTTGGGGGAAAAACATGTGATTCCATCACTAGGGTCGTTTTCAACTGACGGTGACCTCGAAAAAAAAATAGAAATGTTTGCCTGATTTCTCTACCCTCCAGGAAAGTAACCATTATTTCCCATCAAACGGGAAGTTCAGCAAATATCAGCAAATCATCTACTGTATATAAAAGTGCCGAGTTGGGAGGGATATGTCCCAGTACGCATCCATGGCACTGGTGCATTTACCTACATGTTGCATAAAAATCAATCATTCATGTAGTACATTGTAGTACTATATACCATTGGATGGTATGGGTGTTAGTTCCCACAGAGGGTATCTTCTTATCAAACTGTCGTGGTGTTGCAAGATTTTCCAGCTGACAGTATGGTCAAGTCAAATATCTGGAAACAGGAGAGAGAGATGAGCCACGAAGAAAAAACAACGGCCGGATACTTTCCATGAAATACTGGTTGTTTAATAGTGATCCTTATCATGGTTCATTATACTCCCCACATATATAACTGGGTAGTATCATCCTCAGTATAATCCTCTATATACCCTAAAGCACCCGTTTTTCTGCATTGCTCAGATTGCGGATCTCCTCCAGGGACCCCGACACAATGCCTCCAAAGTTGCTGACAAAGAACCAAATATCGCCATGTTCCCAGAAAATCCTCAGTACATTGGGATTATCAGCATTTTCAGGATGTCATTGGAAGTTAGTACATGGATGATGATTGATGATAAACCCCAGTATACCCACAATTCTTGATATCTAGGTGAAATCACTCACAACGAATTCCTCAATTCCTCGGACATCCCAAGGCGACATAAGGATCCTGCGTGAACGAGTTTGATAGATGGTCAATCTATAGATCCCAGTGTGCATCCGTGGGACGAATTGTATATTTACCTACCTTGATCCCGTAAGAATCAACTATTAATGAAGGTAAATATACCAGTCCCATGGACAGTGTGGGGATGGCTGTTAATGCCTCCATTGTTCGCCCTTATGGGTTGCCACCTCAAGATGAAACACCTAAGAAGCATAGCTATAGATTCGCCACATTTACAAATACACCACCCCAAAATTAACAGTTCGCCCCTGAAAAATGCTGGGAATTCGAGACAAGCCTTTCCTTTTTGGGGACTTGAAAACCGGGGCGAGTTGTTAAACTTCTGTGGGATGTTTCCAGGACACTTTTTGTTGCCTCCCTGCAATAGGGGTCGTGAAATATGACATCAACCACAACTTCATGCACTACCCTCCAGGGAATTAACATATCCCCCTGATAAGGCATATTTGAAGATGATTTTCCTTTTCCCCAGGTGGGATTTATTCCTGCAAAATGACCACACCTTTGCAGTGATTGATCTCCCCAAAAAATGGTCCCATTCAATGACCCTGCTGTATTTGCTTGGAAAATCTCAGGTCCTTTCTGAAAGGAGTTGGGGCTCCAATATTCATCGTTGCTGAAATGGGAGATTATTTCCATGTATTCTGGTTTGTGGTTTCAACCCATTTGAAAAATATCAGGCAACATGGATCATTTCCCCAAATAGGGTTGAAAGTTGAAAGTAAAAGATAATTGAAACCACCACCTAGTATTGATAGAGGGATTGCAGCACTTGAACCCCGGCCCCTTCTACCTCCAGAGATGATTTAAAACCATTTTTCTCTCCTTGAAAACTAACAGCATGTTTACCACCTGAAAATAGGCTGAGCCCCAAAAGGAAAGGTTTGTCTCCCTTTCCCACCATTTTCTGGGGCGAAGTGTCAGTTCTTTTAGGGAGGGTATGTTCAATAAAAGTGTTTGTTAATTTTCAAAGAGTTTTGCGGACAAAATTGTGTCTGTCCAACTATCTGCAACATCCATTGAAATCAAAGAAGTGACCAACCCAAAAAAAACAGCACCACTTCAACATGGGTATAAAACACAAAAACTAATTGTTAAAAGCGAGTAAAGTTAACTAAGTTAACCATTTCTCTTTCATTTGGGAGCGCTTCCCCAAAGGATACTCCGAACTGGAAAAAAAAGCGGCCGCAGGAAACAGCTCTACACGGTTGCGCTCAAAGCGTAACTTTCTTTCCTTCCTCTGAATCCTTTGCCAAGCTGCTTCATGGCTTGGATGTCTAAATACAAGTCCAAGTAGTAGCCTGGCAAATGAAAAAACCCAAAGGATCAATGGGACGGACCCGTAGATTCACCTACATTTAACAACAAGAATTTCAATTTTCAATTTCGCAGCAATGAGAAGTCTCTCGTGCTGGGGCATTTAAATTCATGGCAACGGGATCAGCGTTGGTAATCCGGAAGCCAGTGCGAATCGGCTGAGATGCACGAGCTTGTGCGTGCATAGCTCTTCAGCCATTCAAAATCGCCCTCCAAAAGCGTGGATGTTACATCCCTCAGAGGTCGCTTTGCAACCGCTCTTCTAATTCCTCGCAGCATAGTGTACGCCAAAGCTTTGCTAAGCCGCCAAGGGTACTCTTTTGCTGCGGAGGTCTTGAATTGGCCTTTGCTATCCAGCCCGGCCAAGACTGAAGTTGGTTTGATCAAAGAATGATCTTGGAAACTAAGCAAATCTCGCTTTGTCTCTGCGTCGCCACCCATCGAGCGGATGATGGTAGGCTTCACGGACTCCGCGCCATACTTCCATTGCCCAATCTGTATCGGGATTGAGCTTGGCGTGGCTTTTCCAAAGATCCGATTGAAATTGGTTTGCCACGAGCTCACTTTCGGCTCTTCCATGGGGTCTGCAGGATGTTAGAGCATTGCGAACCCCCCATTGTGGACCACCTCCATCTCCACCAGGGTTCTCGTACTTAAAGGCCTTGCAAGCCCCAAACATGCGAGGATGACCCAAGGGGACGTGGCCACCTGCCTGGAAAACCTGGTGGTTTTTCCATATGGCGAGCTGGGCTGTAGGTCTCGCATGGCGGACCACCCATGCAGCCAATAAAGATACCATGGCTGGCCAACCGGAGAATGCGACGAAAGTTTTCTCCCATCAAGTTTCCATCCGTGGAATGTACTGCAGTATCGAACGACAAGGTCCAAACAGACCATCCGTCCAAAAGTTCCGACTGCAGCTCATCAATCCAGTGATGAAAGTCCCAGAGGCGGCGACGACCTGAATACAAATGTACGATAATCAGAATTCGTTCACCGTTTTGTCCGTGGATGTAGGGGATCGCAGGTCGTTGTATCTCCTGCCTGAGGTCCGGCATGTTGACGTCAGCAAGGAACTCGTTCTGGTTCTCAAAGGCAGAGTATATCTTGTTGCTGTAGACGTGTTTGGGAGCCGCTATGCCACAACCACTCGGAGGGGGTAGATCCATCCCACGTCACGTCCACTGCGGTTTCCGATCAATCAGATAGTGTAGTGGTAAACCGGTAACCAGGTCATAGCCGTCATGCTCTGCCTGTAGAATGAGCTGGGGATCAGTCCACTCACTCATCTGATCCTTCATGCACTCTCGATACCAACGAATGAATATCCATGACACCGGTTCTTCTCCTGCTGCCCATGCTTTGAACATGAGTTGAAACAAGGCGTGGCCCACTTCAACTGGTTGTTGTTTGACAATGGCCGGATTAATGTCATCGATCCCGGGGGCCTTGCCTGTTTTCACTCGTCCACAAAGTCGCTCAACTTCCAGGCTAGAAGGAAAGTCCTTGAGGGAAAGGCAAGTAGTTTCCTGGCCACGGTTGCTCTGTTGTTCCTCCACACAATCCATGACCAAGTCAGTGAAGGAGATTGGCTGTCCTGCCTCCAATTGGTCAAAATGCTCCCATAGGTCACTGTCGCAAGGTTGCTGGGTCTTTGTGTTCAGTTGTTTCCTTCTGGTGGATTTGGGAAGTGCTGCCTTGATTTCACTCCAAATCTCCTTGAGACCCCCTTCTTCATCAGCCTTCCCAGCCCGTATCGCCAGGTTGTCGTAGTAAAGGGTGTCGTCCTGTCGAACTGCAACAGTGACCTGTCTAGAGAACTTTCGATATAGAAACCTCAGTCTGGCTTCTTCAAAGAAGGTCCACTTGATCCATGATTTGAAGGAGGCTGTACTCGATGTTGGGTCCTCCAAGCATTGCGTGATCACCTCGGCCATCAGCTCCCATGCGCACAGTCATTTCGTCATCATCAATGCCGTCAAAGAGATATTGAACTGCCGAAATATCAATTCCCATAGCTCCATCACTCATGGCCACCAGTTCCACCATATTTTTTGAGATCTCTCTGATCCTGAAGGTCGAAAATGCTTTCTCGTCCACAGCCGTATTGTCATGATATTTGGCGAGAGCAAAAACAGTTACTGCCTTGATAATCTTATCATGAGGCCTTGTTTTGTCCCCGTCTCCTGAGCGGCTGGCTGAAGATGCCCTATTTGAAGATGAAGGTTCGCGAGTTGATCCTCGGTCACTGAAACGAGGTCTTTCAGAACGCCCCCTCAAGATGCTGGCAAGTTCACGATCCTCTCTTGCTCTAACACTTTCTGGCTCATTGTGTTCCCGACCACGTGCTTGATCAGGATCGAGACCAGCGTTGCGAAGCAATTCATTGAGGTAATCTGTTTCCTTATCAGAAGACGATCGTGCATTTCGACCTGCGTCCTTTTTGATGGCATCACGAACCATTTCCTGGAAGGTCTCAGCTGTCTCTCCATGTGTCTTTGATACAAATTCACGATCTCTAGATACAGGATCATGGGCTCGAGATTTTGCACGGATTTCCCCCACGTTAACAGTGAGCATACTCTTGAACTTTTTCATCAAGTCCTCTTTCGGGTTAGACACATGCTCGGGGCCCTCTCCGGAATAGGTTGATGATGCTCTCTCTCCAATTCTTGACATCTTCCGCTCCAATGTCTCTGCACTCTTCTTCATCAGTTCCAGCTCATTATCCTTTTCTCGGATGATTTCTGCATACTGATCGTGAAGGATCTGAATTTGCTCAGTGGTTGCCTGCATCATTTTTTCCATTTCGCTTGTGGAAAAAGTATCTGTGCTGATTGCCTGGGCGAGGATTTGATCTTCTAGCACTTGTTTCTTCTCGTACAAGGCACTCATGGTTGCGTCGCGATCCTTCAGATCCGTATTGAGCTTTTCAATTGTCTGTGAAAAAGACAGCGACCTCGCTTGTTCATGTTGATATTTCTGTTTCAACTCCAACACTTCGAGGTAATGTTTTTTGTGCTCCATTTCCATGCTTGCAATCTTCTGCTGTGAGTCGCTGATGCTCTTTTGAGCTTCCTCCTTGAGAGAATTGGCATTGCTCACTTCAACATATAGCTCGGCATTCTTCTGTTGGATCCTCTTAAAGTTGTCACTGAGCTGCATGTTTTCTGTTTTCAGGCTTGCTATGACAGCATTCATAGATACTTCTTTTGCCTTGAAGTTTGTTGTCAATTGCTTAGAATTGGCCCTCTCGACCGCAAGAGAAGTCTCAAGACTTTTCACTTCCAGCTTCAATTTGTTTGCATCATGAGACATTTCGTTAATCTTTGAGTAGAGCTCAGACAAGCTTTGCTGGTTCTCACCTGTCTCTACATGAGCAGGAGCTGATTCTGCAGGGAAGAGAGATTGGACATTGGCTTCAGGCGAAGATTGGATCCCTCCAGGACCTGTTAGGCCAAGCTGAATGCCGGGTGTTTCAACTGGATGCGCCAAGTCCCCAGTTGGACTTGAAGGCTGAATCGTAGTTGGAGCTTCAACTTCGGTTGTAGAAGCAATGTCAAATTGCTCTGGTGTTTCCATCATCGTTATCCGGAAACGAGGCGGAAAGATTGGGGCAAGAAATAAAGCACAAAAACAAAAGATTTGTACCTTGAGCCAAAATGGCTACGGAGCAACAAGAATTTGTACAAATAAAAAAATGCAGGTAAACGAGACGAACCATATATCTACTTTCTAATTTACTTAATTAATAGAGAATCAATTACCTTAATGTAGGTAAATGATGGTAAACATACCAATCCCACGGATCCTATGGGAGAGAGAATTGTGCAATTTGTGTTTTCGACAATTTTGTTGGTCTACACATTTTGCGTAAGTGAATTTCTACCCTTTATAGAGTTATATATCCTACTTGCAACTAGGATCATTTCTAGCAATTCACTGGGGGTTAAAAAAAATGCATCTACAACAACGCGGGGAGGGGCGCTCTTGGCTGTCCAACTTAATGAAAAAAAACAGCATGGTTGCCAGGCGATCTGTGAAAGGGTCAATTAACCATCAACAAAAAGGTCACAAAGACTTGCCAGGTGGTTGATGTTTCATCACCCCAAAACAGGTATTCACGGCCTACTAGACATCTCTCGGCCGTCATACCTCCTTTTCGGTGTTTCCCGTGTTTGATCATGGAATGTTAACGTTGCTATAACCAACCATGACGTTCTTTTTGCTAGGAAGTTTGTACTACTGGATGAGGTTTCCCTCGGCTGGTATCTAGACTATCCTTAAGGTACCCAATATATGTTGTGATTCTTTAAAGTGTGTTCTACAAAGCACTGGGGAGCGTGTTCTCAAACAGACTCACAGTTGGTGTTGTTTGTTTGATGGCTTCTTTGAAGCCATCAGCCATATTGATATGTTTCACCTGAGCTGCCACTGCCATCACTGTAGCATTCTACAAAGTCCTTGCCATTGGCATTCTCCTTCGAGACGTTTTTGCAACTCGGACCTGAAATGAGCATGTCTAAAGTGTGCTTAACTGGATGCTCTCGCTCACAAGCATAGCAATAGGCGTGGCCATCTACAAAGCACTTCACATCAGAATACACATGGAACTGAACTGGCTCACCACGTGGACAATGAGCTGCCACCAGGAATGACCGCTTCGCCTCATCCTTCTCCACACTGAAGACATGTTGCACTGTCACGTTCACCTCATGGTTGGTGATGCTAATGTATTCCTATACCACTCCGATAAAAAACCCTGGGGATATGGAAATGGTATGGGAAAAGTACTAAGGGGGTCCCATTATTGGGAGTCCCTGGAATCACCCTTGATTATATTGACTCTAGTTTCCAGCGAGATTTCCTGGTAAAGAAAACAAGAATGCCTAGTTGTCATGTTTGTTTGAGCGATGCGCGTCTGGTTTATTCGTATGTAGATGTGCGGTGTATCTTACAATATTATATAGTGCTTAAATAAACGTGACTTTCGGACATGTGATCTAGATTTCTTGCTGGCAGTATCATTCATTCACTGTACATCTTACCTACTGTTCATGGACAAATCTCCTGTAAAACATGACATGTAGATATATCTTATCTACATTAGATCATTAAAGTGTTTTCATGGGCTTTTCACTATCCCATCTGATTTGTTCATGGGAGTTTGCCCCTCCAAAAAAAAAAATGTCCATCACGATCCGTCCAAAGACTGCAAGACTGCAAGCTATCATGCCAGCAGGACGCAACCACATGGCCTTAATTCAAAAAAACATGGCGTTGGCGTGATGGGAGGACTAACCTATTACCCTCCCTAAAGCTAACATAGCACCTCAAAATAGGGTTTCCCAAAAGGAAAGTAGTCTTCCAACAACCAATGTTCAGGTGTTATGTTAGTTTTAGGGAGGGTACATTCCTATTTTTGGAGTGAACTCCTATTGCTTTACATCTTTCTGTTATTTCTCCGTTCAAACAACGCAGAGTTCTTCAGTATCGTGGGTTGGGGTTTCTAAGACTTGCTACTGAGTCTAAGCGAATCACACACACACACACACAAAACGCACTAACTGTTGCATGCAGAGGTTTGAACAACTACCCACCTATATATATATATAATATATATATATATACTATGTAACTATACTATAAGAAACCCTTCTTCAAGAACCACTTGCAAAGAAAAAAACACAAACAAATCGAAATGTCACTGGTGGATCCTTTGCCCCCATAGCTGCGAAAGACCCACTTGTAATGAGACCTTGTGTGATTTATAGGCCAAACAATCCATGGGTTGATTGTATATTTAGCATTATTTAGCTACATGAAAATAACCAAAGAAATTAAGCCATTCATGTAGGCAAATATACCTTACATGGATGATATGGGTATTTGGAATGGTCAAAAACTACTTTTTACCAGTGGCCCTTAAAGTCAATGAAGGCATTGACGCTGTTTAGAAGCACATGGTTATCAAGTGTGTTTCATTCTGATGCTTGACTTTTTGAGATGATTTGGAGGTAAAGGACCATTTTCAAAAATGAAAAAACATGTTGATCCCTAAGACTCATGGTTTGGACCCTCCAACACAGAGGGGTTTGAATGTATTTTTTGCAGGGTTCGTTTGGGTCTCCAAACCACCAGTTTTGAAGTCCCAATTCTTAGGGATGATGAATTGAATCTTTACTAAAAAGCAGTTGGCTGACCATGTCAGATCTAGTAGTCCTGAAAGACTCCCAACACAAATTGGCAGCGAGACTAGCGTTTGATGTTCAATTCGGAAGGGGGGGGTGGCAAATGTGAGAGCCCCATTCGGATGGCATCGTCCACTTGATCATAGAAGTCTGAAAGGCTCTTCTTGGTAAAGTTCACGCGGTTGGCTTCATCAATACGGCACATTGCATTTTTGTGTGTTGTTTCCACTTAGCACCGTGTTTGTCGCGACCTGCGAATGTAATCCATGAACTTCCACTCTCCAGCTGAGTTTGGTCCGTGTGCTAGGAGTACTTGAAGTACCATGAAGTACCATGAGGTGGCTGGAGTTGTTTCCACAAATTTCGATTCCATGAACCGCTCCAAAGGCTTCATGAGGTCGGCCACGCCCAACGGTGTGGTCTGCAAAATTGCCGCTGCAAAGCAGGTCAACATGATGCAAAGCAGGTACAGAGATGAAGCTATATATAGATTGATGCGACCTGAGACCTGTGCCTATTTGTGGAAACCTCGTGTTGTATAGTGTTGCTATAATTTGTCCATTCTGCATTGTATATTTGGAATCCTCATGTCGTATACTGTTGTATATAGTGTTGCTATATTTGATTCAACACTCAAAGTTTATACACATGTGTCCTTGCAGGTGCCATTTCAAGTTTGAGAACCAAGTGCCAAATAAAACAGCAAAGATAGTGTGGTGTGCAATGTGTTTTTTCGGGACCCGAACGATTCCGATATCATTCCCATATCTTTAGGGATTCTTATGGGAACGGTATGGGAATAGAATGGGGCCCAAAGGGGTCCCATGTCCTTGGCGGTCCCTGAGAATCCCACTCATGTTAGCTTTCCAAGGTGTTTTCACACACCCGCACTCTTCAACATCCCATCGACCAAAAAACCGCCGAGATGCCACGATGATATCAAAGACAAAGTAAGCCCAACGACACCAACGCCAAGAGGACCTTGAAAAGTACCGGAAAAGTAAGGAGTATGGGCCAGGATACTACTACCTATATGAAATGGAAATCAGGAGGATTCCCCAGAAACAAAGTATGCCTTCTGTATGTTTATTATTAAATATACCTATATACAGTTGATACTTCGTATTTGCATTTGCTTGGTTTAGTCTTTCCCCCTGTATTGGGTAGTACTACCTGCAAAATCCTGCATACGAAATTGAAATAAGGAAACTGACATATCCCACCTTTGGAAAAACAAAACAATCTTCAAAGGTACCTTTGGGAGGGGATATGTGTTTTTCCTGCAGGGTATAACTGACTCAGGGTCGTTATATAACCAACCCAAACACTAATTACACAATTAAAGGGTAATTCCCTCAAACCACCAGACGTTTGCATTTTTTTTAACCCCCCCCCGAAAATGGGTAATATGACGACCCCTGTGATTTGCTTGGGCTAGTCTTTTGATGGTTGGAATTCACATACAGTGATCCAAGAATTGGGGTGGCCGGACCGACAAAAAATATGAATTCAGGCTGAAAAAATCACGATTCGCTGATGCTTTGTTTTCACACTTGAACAGGCGAAATAGCAAAGGACAAACACATCACACACTCGCCAAGCATTGTGTTTTGTTGGACCCTGAAATAACAGTTTAATCTTTAAACACACTTCTCTCTGGGAATATGTAATCCCGGAAATCTAGTTTCATCCGTTGAACCTGCTTAGCTGTATATACCTAGTCACATGGTATGACCCGTTTGGAGAGTCTATCTTTGATGATAAAAATGCTTGTATCATCATGTATCCACATATCACAACATGAGTTTTTCGCCTACAAACCAATGCTTCACTGGAATAATTCTCCGGCCTCAAATGCATCTGAAACAAGGAATTTATGACCGGCAAAGGATTTATAATGGCAATCTAAGGGTACCCCCCCCCCCAATGCCACGCCCCCAAAGAAATAAGGCTCTAAAAAGGCCTTATTAAGGGAAACCAATGCTTAATAGTCCCTTAATAAGGCCTTATTTCTTGGGGGGGTGGCATCGGGGAGGTCCCCTTAGCTTCCGATGAATTTAATCGATTGCTTTGGATGCCGGCTCTTTTTGATTGTTTGTGTGTAGTTCTTTCTACTGAACAAAAATAAAACAATTTTTTCACCAGGTAAATCATGGGATCCGAATCCGAGAAAAAAATCACCAACTCAACAAACAAATCAAACAAAAGGCATTTTTTTCCTATAATTCTCAAACCTGATTTTTTAGTACCGGGTATTTTGGAGGGATTCCGGGATTCCCTGATCCTGAAACCACCATATGGGGTGAACCAACCGAAATCCCTATATTCCCTATCCTTTTTAGATCAGGAATCACCGACTTTTTAGAGTCTCCAGGTGCCCCCAGCAATACGAAACTTTCACCTCGACCTTTCAGCAGGATTTTTCATCAAAAAATTGCAAGTTTTATCTGGAGATCTTGGAGGATCAGTTGGTGAGTGGTTAAGTACCCTGTTGATCATCCAGTTGATGGTTCAGAAATTTCCCTGCGTTCACCAGTTGAGGTGTTTTTGGCCAGTAAAAGTCCCATCCCCAGGCACCATCCCCAGGTGGTTGGGAATGGGATCTCAGCCATCAACAGTCCAAGGACTTGGTTCAGTGGTTAATGGTTAGTTGTTGTCCCCTCAGGATAGACATCCAGAAACCATACCTCCTGAAATGAAGAGTGTTTTGGTTGGGGGTCCTGTCATACTTGCTCAGCATGTGTTTGGATGTCTTAAGTTAACAAATATAACATACACATCTAAAATTTCACATATACCACAACATAGCCATATTTGAAACTAAAAGAGTTTTTCCAACAGGTCATGTTCAGTAGCCATGTCAAATTTTGAGGTCCACAAATCCTTACAAGTCTAATCACCTTCTGAGAATGGCAATGGAACTTAAGTATTATGCTCACGGGGGTGATTGGATACCCGAATCATACTCTGTTGTGATTCGAGGATACCTTGGGACTATAGATGAGGAAATTACTTGTTTGGGGAAATGCCATCACCAATTGGGAGGTCCCCTATCGGTTTTGCAGGATTTAAATCTGGATTATGGTGTATCAGTTTTGGGGGTATCGGTTATGAAGGATCCATGAGCCGCTTCGAAGTTCTATCGGCAACTTCTTTCTGCTCTGTTCATCCACTAATTTCATCGGCTACTCAGATGTGGGACTCAAATATTCTGCCGGATTTAGTTCAACTGAATCAAGTGTTTGCAAACTATCCCTAAACAGCCAGTCATACCTCCTGAGGTGAACAGTGTATAACAGTGTTTGTTCGGTATGTTTTTGGGGTCCAGTCATACCGAACCGTCAGGAGGCGGCCCTGGAAATCTAGGGTACACTCCTTAAAATACTAATAGCTCGCCCGCCCCTAAAAGTGTTGGTTTCCAATAGGAATCTCCTTTCCAGGGGTCTATTTTCAGGTGCTATATTAGTTTCAGGGGTGTATTCTTTCCTTGAGAATTTGATTCTTGCCAAAAGGTTCGGTGCTTGAGGCCAAAAGTCCTAGACCTCCAGAATTCTAATCGGGAACCAGTAAGTAGATTCGTGTTGTGACCATTTGTGACGTGACCAATGTACCCCCTGGTAAACTAACATAGCTATTATGGAATATCCCTATTTTCAATAAAGAGGAAATACATCTCCAATCCAGGTCCATTTTCCAGCCAGCTATGTTATATAGTTTACTGGAGTGTAGATATTGCAAATTCACCCCAACAACTTGTTTGCTGTAAAGCAAGTCCTCAAATATCATTAAATGCCTTTACCCCCAAATTTTGGATTCTTTGCCGTCGACATGTTTTGACCATCTTCTACTCGACTACAAGGTCCTTTCTGGAGGATTTCCGGGTGGCCCCTCCCTTTCCTCGTTGAAAATCCTCCCAAGAACATCATCACTACATCATCATCAATAACAACAACATCAACCATCAACAGCAACAACCAACAGCAACAACAACAACAACAGCAACAGCAACCATCAACATCAACATCAACATCATCATCATCATCATCATCATCATCAACAACAACAACAACCACAACCACCCGGAAACTCACCTCGTTCACGATACAACCGTTCCAGCTCCATTAACCTTCCGGTATTCGTCGAAATTTTCAGAATTTGTGGGTGTTTTAAACAATGCCTCCAAGTGGGTTGTTTAGATGTTTCCTAAACTGGTTGGTGGTTGAACCAGCCCATTTGAAAAATATTAATTAGTCAACATAGGTTCATCTTCCCCAGGCAGAGGTGACAAATGAAACATATTTGTCACCACCACCTAGTATAACTTGGAAGTTGATGCTTTGCTAGCAGTTGTTTAGTCCAAGCACAACAACCATGATAATTATCACAGAACCGCGATACTTTTTACCTTCAAGTATTGACTCGTGCTAGGGGGTACCCAGTGCTTAACTCTAGTTGCTCAAATTTCAGCAGGACAGTTTGTGTCATAGTGGATGAAATGGAGTGTAGGCGTGTGCATGTTTTAAGGGTCTATTTCTTTTTGGGATCAGCTTCCGAAAGGTAAGATCCTTAGCTGGCATTCCTGGGAGCATGAAACCCATTTTTCGCCATCTGTCCGTTTTGAGGCGTTTTGACCATACAAATCTGGGAACAAAAACCGCCAGGTCGTTTGACCCTGGAAAAGTCTAAAACTGTCAAGGGGTAAATGATCTACCTGCAAACGTGTATTTTTTCTCAAGACTAGCGGTACGTCGGCTGATATCTCGCACATATTTTCCGGTTATAATGTATTGCTAGATTACAGATAATATTGGCTTTAATACTGTATATCAAAGAGGTCATTTGTCCCTGAGATGATCACCACTTATCTACTCTTGATCATGCAGGTTAAAAAGGCTAAGCCTTGAGGTCACGGTTGGGGGCGCTGAAAAACAGAGAAACATAAACCTAACGGATAAGTTGTTGTTCAAATACCTCATAGAATCACCCCATTCAAGTCCTTAAACCTTTGTGGGCCATTCATGGCCATTCTAGAATGATAGTAATCCCATTTCATAGACATACAATTTCACAAACTCCAAGACTCATCTTCTAACCCAGCTTGATCTATTTAAAAAACATTTTTGGATAAAAAAGACAAAGGATTTAAAACACTTTTCTTCTTCCGTTTAAAAAAAACACAAAACCGATTCACCGACTCTGCAGTGTGTTTGACCCTCTGAGACTCCAAACTCCTCTTCTTCACTCCAAGAAGAAAAGTAGGAAGCACCTGAGCAAGGTCAAAAACCAAAAAACCCACGACATGCTGGGCAAACCGTGAAAACATACTGATTGTTTCATACGGGTCTTGTTTATAACCTTTATAATAATCCCCAGATAATAATGTAATACAATCCCCTATAACTCAACCAACAGAGGTTTTGATCCCTGCTCACCTGAGATTCTAATGGTCTTCAAGTCAACAAAAATACATGTTCCCCCGAAGAAATGATTGTTTTGTTTGCTTTTGTTGCCATCTTTCAATCAAAGGGAACAACAAAAAGGGTGGTGCTAAAAATCAGGTTATCAGTTGAAAAATATGTATGTATATATGTATATATATATATAGATTTATAAATATATCATACATAAAATATACAACCCTTGAACACCAACCTGGAACCCCCATTTTGTTTTTGCAGTTTGTAACTAGCCCCTTCCAAGCACCAGCCAGTCATTGCAAAGACGCCAAGATACCAAAGGATGCATAGAGGGCAATGGGGCCCAAAAGCATTGCGGACACCACAGCAACGGCCATTTCGACACCTTGGAAGCTGCTTGGAAGTTCTGGCCGTTTTTTCTGTGTCAACTTATTAATTGTGTGGCATAATTATGTTTCAAGAAGTTTTAAGATGTATAGGATCCATGGGACTTGTAGATTTACCTTATCATCTTCTTGTTGTTTTTTGGTAAATTAGTAGGTAAGTATACAAAAAACGTCCCATTTGAATCCGATGAATAGAAGGAAACCTCCACACCCATCTTGCAGCTTTCCTCACCCACACTCCAGGACTCCACACTTGGTTCAGGTCTCAAGTGACTACAGTAAAAGGCCTGGCGAATTCGCGCAAGCCTAAACCAAGGCCCTTTTGAAACCCCAATATGTTACTGAATTGATATCCTATTTTACTTGAACAAATGGATTCTTATTGTCATTGATCACAATCATCAGAAGTAGGGTAGATTTTCACATAATTTGATAAGATTGCATATAAACTTTAATCCGAACCAAGGGGGCCAAAAGCTCTTTGACTCTTCACATGTTTTAGCATGGTTCACCAGCTTGGTTCACAACCCTTCCAAGACCACTGCGATTGCTAGGCACAAATGTTTGAGAAAAAGAAGTAACCGTTCCTGATTGAATCTGCATTGGACAACAAGAAAATCTCTTCTCGGACAGATGTTTCAGGCCCCAAGGGCTGGATCAGAAAATTCAATTGAAGAACCCTCCCTTTCTTTGGAGTTGTTTTTTGGGGGGAAGAGGTGTCAAAACCCATCAAGTTGTTTGGAAGGCATTCCGAAAAGCAACCAACCTCACCCCAAACTCACCAAACATTTCAGGTATCTAAAATGGAGGAATCCTCACCGTTATAAGCTGTATGTAAGGTTTATGTAAGGGCAAACCCACCCCCAAAATAGCCTTATAAGGTACCTGAAATTCTTGGTGACAAACACTCTGGACTTTCTGTCAGATTCCTCAACGACATCGCCCACATCGCCCACACACCACCCAAAAAAACCCGCAGATAAACAAGTCGTCTCCACGTGAGTGCACCTGCAAAGGAACAAATTGTATGGGCAAGGCAACAACAAAAATCAAAGGGAATTGTTTGGAAACAATGATGTTTCCCTAGTCTTCCAAATAGAGGTATGGTCTTTCAGGTAGGCTTTTGGGTACCTCCAAACCCAAGGTGTTCGGAAGCCAAGTGCTAAATACCACAGTTGCAACAAGCCAAATGACGTCCTTAAGAGATGTGTGTTTTTTCAGATCAATATTGGGGATTGCAGCTCTAAAGATCTGAAATATTAAATTTTGGATTCTGTACAAGTACGCCTTAGCTGGCCCTTACTGCCTGAACTAAGCACTGCTCCAGGGTTGGAGGTTTTTTTTGTCGGATGTAGCTGAAGAGTTAGTTCTGAAACACAAATCAGAATTTTCTGCTATGGATTTTTGCCTGAAAATCATGGGGGAGTTTGAAAGATCTCACATTTCATGCGAAATCCGGAAACGTCATGAAACCATCGTTTTAGTGTGTGTCGGGAGAGATGGTGGCAGTTTGCCTGCACGGATCTTCTCGACTAGTGAAAAGGTAAAGTGTGTAAAGATTGATGACACCTAGACTCTGGTAAGCAAACGTGACTGACTAAGATAGCAAAGGGGACAAAACTCCGTACTTTCACAAGGAAGTATATACCAACTGGAAAGTAGATAGCCCAACAGGGATGATTATTAGAAGATGGCTCGAAAGATCCAGTGCAACTAAGGAATTATAGATATTTTAGGTTGTGGTTTCAACCCATTTGAAACGTATTCGTCAAATTGGATCATTTTTTGCAGGTAGGGATGAACCTAAAAATGCTTGAAACCACCACCTGTATTATAAGTATATACAATTTTCTCACATTGCACTCAATGAACTTTACAATGAAAATCATAAAAGAGAAACAATACTATGCAACCAGACTTACAGTAGACCAAAACCCTCGCCAGGTGAGTATCCTTCCCTTGTGATGGGACTGACATGAAAGGCACCAAATGATTCTTGGAAAAATCCCTGTGGAAGTTGATGGGTATATAATTATCACAAGTTGAGCATCGTTGAAAAAACCCTTATGACATTCCCCTATGCTGATTGGTTCATAGGAATCCGTCCATCCATATACAATTGGGTAGTAGAATCCCCTATATCAGCAAATAAACAAGGCTTCAACAGTGAAAACTCTCAAATTTTTCGATCGCCCAATTCACCATCGTTGACAACGTTCCAAATACCAAGGGGTCCCATGAAATCAAAAGTGATTTAAGCAGTCCCCTCATTTGTTCGACGATACACACATGCCTAAATACATCTGCGCAAGCTTGATTGCATTTAGTGCAGTTCTCGAATATCCACATGCCAAACATTGCATCATTACAAACATTTTTGGAGTTGCAAACAATCCATCGGCACAAGATATGAAGAAAAAATAAGATGCTTCAACCAAACAAACCGCACACAACTGTTCATCAGCACGTTAAATATTATACTCTTCATTTCAAGCCCAAGCCGGCATATCCTAGCATATCCTACTAGTTTTTTCCTGCTTTTCCGAGGCCGACCTCACCAAAACACCTTTCAGCTTGTTGCAATCTTCCCGTTTCGAGTCGTCCCAAAAAACGTCGTTTTTACCGATGTTTTGAACGCTGGGCTGTCAAGGTGCTTTCCTAAATGCGCTGCATCCAAGCCCAAAGAAGTGACCTGGAGGCTAAAACCCCCCAAAAAATGGGTGGATTTGAAAGATGTTTCAACCTTATTCCAAAGGGTATGACCTCAAATTCCTGCCAGAAAAGTCTTAAGGGGTGTCTGGGTTTGCTGCAAATAGTCCAAGATATCCAACAATGCCTTAGACATCTAGGAACCAGACCTTTTGAGGTGTTTCAAGTGCCATGAGAAAGAGACATCGCTACATTTTAGGAGGGGTCGAGTCCAGTCATACCGAAATCTCAGGTGTTTGGATGTCTAGGGATGGTATATTTATACCTACATGTTATCATAAACTTAAGCCAAAGGTTAAGCAAGTAAACAAACCCAAATGCTTCATGTAGGGAGTATTTACCTACATGCACAATCAAGGGGAAAATGTAGATAAAAAATGGTAAATATTCCCTACAGGGAGCATCTGGGAACTGATTGCATGCATCTTTCGTCAATGCTCCATCGGGGGATTGGTGTGAAAGGAACCCTCCTGAGGCTTGGCCTTTGGTGGCGCATGGCCTTTCGTAACAAAAAAAAGAAGTTGGCTTATTGACAACTTATAAGCCTATTTGGGGGTGACTTATTTCAACGAACTTAAAGGGGTTCATTTTAGGTATGACCCAACTTCCTAGCTACCATGCTGGCAAACGAGCAATTATAAAAGTGAAATCACCAATCTGAGCAAATGACGATAATTCCTAAACCTCAATTGAAGGCATTTTGGCGGGTATTCTCTGAGTAGACCATCATTTAGGGTGACCTTGGCTGTTTCGTCGCTATAATTTGCCCAGAACTATTGCTTGGAAACCTGGCCACCAGCTTCCAATTCCTTTCTTCGTCAGATCTTTTAGGGCCCCCCAACCGGGGAAGCATCCTACGCGAAAATTGACCAGCATTGCAGATGTCGCTCGAAAATGGAAACAAATGAGGTTCACTTCTGCTTTGCGAGGGTGTGAATGTTATATACATTTAAATATATATATATATATGTTCATACACATATATAAATTATTATATACATATCATGGCTGGCTGTTGCCAAACATAATATATTTATATATATATATATTTGATATGTCGTATATATATATATATATATTTATAATAAAATAAATACCTATGTATATAATTGTATATATATATATACAATACATACACAGGAACTGCTACCCACTACACTACAGGTCTCTAAGATCCTAAATCCAAACAAGTCAACACCAGCATCCAACTCTTCCAATCAAAAAAGCAGGCCACGCACAAAAAAAACAATCATTCAGCGTTTTTCAGAAACTCTCAATACGAGGGCCACATTTTAACGTTGATACAACCTTTCCTTAAAGGACAGCACCTTGAAAGAAAACGATGTCTAAACGTCAACGTCAAACTGACGGATGTCTGCTCCTGACACCAATCCTTGGTACCTGGGTGCGTCGTTGATGGTTCAGAAATCCAGCGATCACAACCACCTGCTACATGTAGAAACCCTGCTAAAATAATGGGAAATTGACCATATCAACTGGTGCAGGTTCAACAGTAAGTACCAGGAACCTGTGAATGTTTTCGATTTTTTGGCTGAACGAACCCTTCCAAAATTCCATTCAAAACAAGGGTTGTTTGGGACCGTGATCTTCCAGTTCCCTATATATTTGGAACCAGGGGTCGATTGTTACCTGATAATTTGGCAGCAGAGAGCTTCCAAATATACAGGGAACTGGAAGATAAAGGTATAGATTTACATCTTTCATAAAGACTGCTTTGGTGGGACGGGGCCACACCTACTGCAAGTCATAAAAATCAATGGTTCCTTTCGGAAAGTTACACATGGTACTTCATAAACCTATACAAATAGTGATCGAAATTCCGTTGATAAGAAACTCTTCTTCAAGTCCAACCGACCAACAAAAAAGAAGAGGCACATCCCCATGGATTGATTCTTCAACCAAACAAAAAATACAAGTCAAAGACTAAACAAAGAATGGTTGGTAGTATTTAGGACCAGGATGAATATAAGATGATTGATGGTTAAAGGATTCCCTTCCTAGGGAAGTACCTTCTCTTGGATCTTTGGGGGGGATGATGCCGAAGACTAAACCAGAACTGAGCGAACTCAGAACCCGCACGATCTCGAAGCATAGCCCACGACCTGCCGAACTTTTCACATATAGTCCGGCCCCAGGGACGCATGACACCATGACACACCTTCTTGACATCTTTTCAACGGATCCTGAAACATCTGAAAAACATTGGCTCGCATGGGAAGGACTGCAAAAATCGTATAAGAGCTATTCCACCCTCTACTTCGATTCGATTCTGGTACACACCCGAAAATTAACAAATGTCCCCTGACAAGGGAATATTTTAAAAGGAACTGAATTACCTTCCGACCATCAATTGTCAGGGGATAGGTTAGTTTTCAAACGCGGTACCCCCATTGGGTTTGGAAAAAAATGCAGCCTACCTGGCCATACATTCCTGCTGATTAAAAGAGGCTGCAATGGTGTCTGTGTTTCCCATGTTTTTTTTTGCAAAGTTCCTGGAAGCATATACAAGGTGAGCCCCTTACCAGTTATACATAGGGTTATAAGGAATAATACCCAATGATTTTCGGCCATTTATATACCCATGTCACTCCATTAGGGGGACCACCTTGTAGCTGCAAAAAAATCAACTGTTGGAAGTCCGAAGTCCTTGGAATTTGGGAATCCTACAATTGAGACATAAGGAGTGATCCCAAAATACATGCCGCAGGCTGTGCAGGTACATATATGATATATATATATATATAAATACAATATATACACATACATAAATAAATATATATATATATCATTATGTTAGAATGAAGGAATATTTGGATTTTTTCTGGGGAGGGTCTTGCTTAAAAACACTGGTTCACAATAGAAATCGTCAAGGTTAAAAAACCTGTTGTTACAAGGTTTTGGCAAACCCTAAACCATATCAATTGGATAGCTGGTAATCTAACAGAGCCATGGAAAATCCAAGATGTGCAGATGTATCTTTCTCTTTCCAAGATTGTGAATGTTCTATTTGACAAACCGCCTAAACTGTTTGTTTGGAAAATGGTGCTGGAGAAATAGGTGACAGTCAGCAATTTGTGGTGGGTAGTATTCAGAAGAAGAGTTCCAGCCCGCACCCTTGCAAGTAAAGTCTCTTACATGTTCAGAACTGGCATTTGTATCAACAAAAAACTCGTTTCACGACACTTTACAAAACAAGCTTGAAAACCACATCCCACACATTTTTTTGACAAACAGAAAACTCAAAAGCATAGGACTCGACGGTCCCATCCCTAAATTTCAATCTCAAACATCTTGACTTAAAAAAAAATTCAAGCCACCAAACATCTATATAATCTACCAAATTGCAATACTTCACCAACCTAGATTTCCCTGAAATAAAGGGTCCCATTCCCCTTCCTCTTCGCTACCTTTTGCTGGCCCAGGTGGTGTGGGGTCGCTATAATTTGACCAGATTTACTATCATCCTGCGTCCTACGTCATTGACCACCTTGAAATGGGCCGTGGTTTTGTTGTTTTTTGTCAACAGCGCACCTCTGACCAAGACATGCACCAGCAGCCATTCCAAGCCTTCATTGCTGAGTTGGGTCCCACGTCTGCTAAAAACCGGCATATCCAAGACTATTTGGTGGTTGAACCAACCCATTTGAAAAATATGCGCAAGTCAAATTGGATCATTTGCCCAAGGATCGCAGTGAAATTAAAAGATATTTGAAACAACCATTCTTAGAAGAGGGATTCCCCAAGATGGATTCCAAATGGAATAGTTCGGGTTGGCGATGCGTTTTCTCACAGTCCTTTTAAAGCTGATTGATATTTTGATTTTGCATCATTTCCAAAATTTCCAAAGTAATTAGCCAAGAGGTACAGTTGAAACTTCACAAAAAAATTGGTGAGCTATGTCACCAGATAAGGTTGGTAGTTTATCTCCAGAGTTTTCGTTTCATCTATAGTATAATACTAATCTTAAGTAAGTGGATCATGAAGGTTAATGAAGGGCCCCCTACTGAAATGGCACAGTAATGTCTATTTTCCATGAACCAGGGTTTAAAGCATGCCTCAACATATTCCTACCAAAAAATGATTTCAAGCATCAAAAATGGAGGAACACATCCAAGTGAAAATTGCCAATAGTATGGCGTATCTTGGCATTTTTTTTGGTATGAAGCATCACCAAGCCAACAAAAAAATCCAAATCCTGCGGGTGTTTCGAAAGATTGTGGATGTCTTGGCTATTCCCTATAGTCCAGAAAAAGTCATGGACGACATGTTGGATGATGCCGGCACACTTCTGACTCCATACCATGCGGCGCAAGGCTGGCTGCTCGCTCAGGGCGGTCAGGGGGCCTATTACTCCTGCGCAGGTTCCCACACGGCTTGCTGTTTCAAGCATTGTCCTTTTGGCTTTTCACGCAGCGCTTTGGCATCTTAGCAGCCAGGCTTTGGCATCCTGTTTTAGCTTTGGCATCCAGGCTTTGGCTTTGTTACCTTGGGTCACGCTGTCTTATCCCAATAGTTCCGTGGGCCGCCACCTCTCGTCAGAAACGTCATCTTCTTGTCCACAGAGAATCGCTCCCAAGACTTTGAAACCAAAGTGACGATAACGTTCTGGTTTCATTGTTGATCTGGCCGCAATGGTGACTGAAAGGACCCATGTCACTATCAAATCACATTAGCTGCACAGTCACTTTTGTTTCTAAAGCAACCTTCTCTTTAACTTCTCTTTAGATCAAAGGAGCGGCATTGGAGCGTGGCCAAATCTCGCCTGATGTTGCTTTTGGAAATCCAAGGCAATGGTCGATTTTCCGGAGAACATTTGCAGTGGGTAGAGCAGCTTTGTCAAGTCGAGTTACCGGTTAGGCCATTACAAGGAAATAGGATAGCAACCAACAAAGTTTCATGAGCATGGATGTCTTGATGTCCTCTTTGTCAATGAAACTTTGCTGGAATGATCCCCCTTCTAACTTCGCTTGTATCTTCTCGACAACCTTTTCAGCTACCAGCAAGCTTGTTAGCTGTGTTTTTTGTAGCTCCAAAGCTGTAAACACAGGATCCATGTATCTACATCTATAGTTGATTTGTTACCGTCACCATGTAAATCTTCAAGCCCTATATCATCAATATCTAAGAAAAAAAATCCATTGGTTCAGTATCAGTCTTTGCCTGCCAACAATTATATAACAATTGATGCAAATCTCCCCAGATCTTCCCGATCGCTGAGAATCCTCACCCAGTGATGCCAATGGCGCAAATAATCTCTGGCAACCGTCGCGGGCGTCGCGTCTCCTGGATAGCCGGCTCAATTCATATTGGTTCCACCAGGGGAAAACACAGATTACTTGGTGGCAAGACTGGTAGTTAGTAGCTAGTTGGAAAGTTATGGTATAACCCTAATATCAAAGGGGTGGATCATAGTTACAACCCAACCTTTAAGTAGTTGCTAACTACCATGAGCCAGCAAGTACGTATATATATAATTAAATAAAATTAAACTATATATATATATGTATAATACATGATCATTTGAGTTTGCCACAGCTACAAACCACTTCGGCATGATTTTGGAAACTACAACCTTGAAGGGATTATATAAAGCTCTTCGAGTTAACGATTTTACATATCCGCCACTAGGCAATGTATTTACTGCTCATACCCTGGACCTTCAAGTCAGGATTTAAACATCCTTTTCCAATGACCTTTTTGGGAGCGGAAACATGGAAACCCGCGCCGCTGAAACCCATAAGGGTTGGAAAGAAAGTGACTACAATCTGGCAATATCTGCAAATTTGCGATCCCTTACTGGTGCATCAAGTCTTTTTAAAGTTTAGTCAGCATATGTACCAGGGTCTAAACTCCTTATATTGAAGATGGTCATCCCACGTTTAATAGGGAATCTTTAAATCTTTATAATGGGATATAATGGGTATATAAACCACCCCCCTATTATTGGGTTGATGAGTTTATCCCCTACTATATGGATCCAGAACGGGAGTTTAGACCCGTTCGCACATATTGAGGACATGGAGATGATATGAACAAATATTATCGTCTCAGAACAAATATTATCCTCAAAATCTTGATGCCTTGATATGAAACCTCATCGAATTGATGAAGCCACTCATCTCCTCTTTGGGATCGTGGTAAAAATAAAAGACTTAGCCCCCAGGTAATCATCGCAATCATGATAGCAATGAAACATCTTCATAGTCATTTGGAAACGTATCTTTAGAATGGTCTGTTTTGCCATTGCCATGTTAGATTAATGGTGCATGTGGGAACAATAAACCTGAGGCCCCAACTTGTTTTTTTGCAAACGCATCCTTGACACTCGAAAAGGGGATCGGGCAGCTTGGAAACGACTCTTTTTCATGACTTGCAAAGCTATCTGGCGTTCAGTCAGAACTCCATATTCTGCACAAATGGCGCGATACCATTCCTGAGTCTGGGTGGTCATCCGAAAAAAAGTACCACGTGGTCACATGGTCCAGTTTCACGCACTTCTATGGATTCAAAAGTCATCAATCTTTGAGTTAATAAGACTATCAAAGTCAAAGTAGTGCATGACTCAGACTGTATATCTAAGGGAACCCCAACATGCCCCAAGAACATACCCCAGGCCTCTCCAAGCCCGGTCTGGGGTATGTTCCAGGGGTACGTTGGAAAATTCTTTGAACATATCCTTAGTTTCAGAAGTAAGATCTACATATATGTCCGAAACTAATTTCAAGCGGAGTGGGCCATGTGGGTTAGTTTGAAATCAGGTCTTTAGGTGAAATACCAAGATGAAACACAAACCCAGACACTCAATGTATGGATATTAACTGTACCTACACTCCCGATAAAAAAACATGGAACCTGAAAATGATTGTTTGGAAAAAAGGAATCTCTGAACTTCCAGGGGGTCTATTTTGCAGGTGCAAAAAAATGAAATTTCAAGGGAGCTCCCCTTCCCAAAAAGATCAACCAAAATTTCATGGAAACCCTCCATACCAGTCCCATGGAACCCTCCTTGGGAAACTGGAAACTGGATTTACAACATGTGTTTTCCTCCAAAATGTTTCAGATTTTTTCAAACAAACAACTAGTTGGTGGTTGAACCAACCCAGTTGGAAAAAAAAAGTCAACCCGGGAATCTTCCCCTAGGATCGGGGTGAACGTTTCAAAAAAAAATGAAGTTTTACCACCTTGTTGTTGACTGCAAAAACCTCCTGAAAAGGTATTTGGACCCCCCAAATACCATACCAAAAACAACATCTCACATGTCTTTTGGCTTTTGTGTTAGTCTAAATCATCTTAAATTAAATGGGCTCCACTTGGATTCAAGTGGCAAAACTTAGATTTGGTTGTTTTTTTTCAATTTTTCCTACTCCAAACACTGGTGTGTGTTTTTTTGGGGGGGTTGAGAATTCCCATGCTAGAAAAACGCAACCCACAAGATTTAAACGTCGTAAACGAATCCAAGGCCAACGTTTTGTTAATTGAATATCCAATCTGAGTAAATTACCCTCCAGGGAACTAACATATCCCACCTGGGGAAAAGGAAAGTCATCTTCAAATATGCCTTATCAGGGGGATATGTTAATTTCCTGGAGGGTATGTTTCTTCCTAAACCTGAATGTTTCGGTCACTTTTGGTCAGGACTCCCTTACTATTACCCACCAACTTGGGGTGACCAACCTGCGGGAAAGGTTGCTAGAATTTGCCCAGTCCAATCAATGATCACCAGCAAAATGAATTCAGTTGTTTGAAGCTTGTTTCAAATCCTACGTATATCCATGCTCCAATCCTTGATTGAATACAGGGTCAACTGGCAACTGTTCTCCCGCAGTACGACCTTCCCAAACAGGGTTTGCCACATGCCATCCCAAATCAAATTGCCAAAACATGGTGTGAAAACCATCAAGCTAAACCATACCTACAAAGAGGAGTGATGAGTATATTGTGAAACAAGCACCAACAGGGACATTCATCGCAAACCTGGTGATTTGATTCCCCAACTTGGTAATTTGATATCCCAAACACTTAATGTAGCTGATCTATGCTGATCTACTCACCTACAACGCTGGGTAGTTCAGGGGGTGAATGTAGGTAAACACACCATAAATGGGTGTCTGGGTACGATTGATTTCACTTGAATTCTCATTTGCTAGATGGTAGCAAGTAACAAATCACCTGAATCATCTTAAACATTTCCACGAAGAGGGGTATATCAAAAATAACTAATGAACAATCCAAAAACTGGGGGGTTTGTGGCTCCTGGGAAAAGACAACATATTCTTTATTCTGGCTAGTGCTCCACCCTCAACTGGTTGTTTTCTACTCATTTGCCCATCGCAAATGAACCTTCAAGCGCGGTCCGAGTTTCTGGATCTCCATGCTGGCTGTAATCCATGACAAGTTCCTCTCCTGCTGCAATCTCCTTGTAACAGATCCCAATGAAAATTGTGGTGCAGTTGATTTGGGAATCCTACGTCCTGAGAATAGAAGCCGAGTGATCGGGAACCCGATTCGTGCAGGTAGAATATACGTCTTACAAATTGGAAAATGTGAAATATAAATCATCCTTATTCTAGAGTGTGTAGGTTTCAAGTTATAATTAATATTTCCTTTGAACATACACCTGCAGCATGGATTAGTCTTTCTGGGACCAGCTTCACCTAAACACAAGAAGCCAGTGACACAAAACCTGGGGAAGAAAACATGTTCCTCCCCAAATTTGGCAGATTGAATCAAATTTCGGTCACAACCCGCGTTCTTTGTTAACCACACCTTTAACCATGGGAAAACTGGTGGACCCCGAGGCATTCCTTAAAGAATCCCTATATAGTCATAACCCGTGGAACCCCTACGCTCGGAACCCGGAGAAGTTTATTTTCACATCGTTCCGAAGCTCGGTGTTTTGTCGGACAAAGGAGCCGCTAAAAAAAAAAACAGAGAGTAAATTGTCATAGCTGGTCAACCTACCGACCCCTAACATACCCCTTTGCCCAGAAATAAGCCCATATTAAGGTCTTATTAACCATTAGTTTCCCTGAATAAGGCCTTAATGGAAGGGGTAGGTTGACCAACCATGAAATTGACTGGGTTTGGGATTCTAATCTTAGTTGGGAATACTTCATGCTGTTTATTCAAGGGGGGTATAGTTAACAATCTATATCCCATGATTTTTTTTAGTACGGCACTGGTATAAATCATGTACACATTTACCATACAAAAAATCACTGTAGTACATCTAATCTAAATATATCATCCAATTGATCTTATGGACCTAAACAAAAACCTCAGGCTTTTTTCACCGCTCAAATGGCGTTTCCACAGGTCCTTGAGTGTTCCATCGAAGCCGAAGTTTGGAGTGGCCGAATGATTCACGAAACGTCCAGCATCGTTGGGATTGACCTCCGTAATACGTAACTGTTCAGAGATTGTTTGCTTCCATCAATCTGTTCAAAAATAATACAAGTAATCTGTATGCGATACGTATATGAAATATATAAACGTGTTAACAGTATATATATAAAATGATCTACTATAGAGATATACATATATGAACTATGTAATGCATAAACAAATGCAAGTTTATATATATATTTTTACATACATGGATCAATTTGCTCGGATTGGATCGGATTACTTGGATCATATTTGATTGTTGGATCGTTGGAAAAAATGTTTGTAACAAAAAAAATATGTATAAATATAAAAAAA